>JARHVA010005157.1:605000-852500 GCA_037957365.1 Torreya grandis | reverse complement strand
AGGTCTCCAATGTAGATATATTCCTCTTGAAATTATACCCATACCTCATACTACTTCTTACTCTTCATCTCCTAATAAACTTGTATCTTCTTGGTAGGCATGGCTTCAAGAGGAGTAGTTTCTTGTTCCTTAGAGAAGATTGAGGCCAATACGAGCTTGTTCCATCCTTCAAGAGCTGATGTTTTTCTCCCAACTAATTAAGAGGATTATAACCCATATTTATGATTTAAAACATGTCATCATGGGATGGATATTCTTCTTGAAAGGTCAAATTTGAAAAGTTGCTTCTTCTTTACATACTTGAGTGTCAAGGCTGCCTTCTCCATTTTTGATTAAATCATAGCCTCCTTGAAGAAGAGTCTAAAATGATCCAATGATTACAAATAAGTCATCCAAAGGCTTATTAGATACTTTTTCTTTACCATCTATGATGTCTTAGATAGTGATGAAAGAACCAATGATGATTTCTTCTTCTTTGGCAAAAGGAAAACATTATTCCATATCAACCCAATCATAAGTTTCAACACAAGAGACAACCTCTTCTTTAGTATTTTGGACCTCTTTAGGGATATGAAGTTGCATCTCAATTGCCATAACATTAATTTTGTTATAAATGGATGAAAGATCTTCAATCTCCTTTTCATTCTTGGTGATGCCAAGACTAGGCATCTTAAAATCAAGTGATTTAGCCCAATGAGGCTACCAAGGAGCTATATTTTCTTCAAACAAGAGTTCTAAATTTTTATCAACCAACTAATCTTATTTAGATTCCCATACCACAGGTCCATCAAGTCAAAGGGTGATGGGGTGAGGACAAGATGAACTAGTTGGTGGAGGTGGAACATAGGACTCAAAATTAGATTGAGAATGAATTGTAGGGAATTCTTTTGGAAGTTCTTGAGGAAGGGGAGGTAGACCTTGGACTAAAATATCTTGGTTTTCTTCCTTCCATTTGACAATCTCTTCATTTAAATTTGATTTGAATTGAGCACTCTATTGAAGAAGGTTAGATGGGGTGTGTTTAAGCATAGGATCTTCTTTTGGCTCTAAACCTTCCATCACACCTTGACTCAACAATTTTATTCTCAAATCTAACTCTTCATTTTTCTTGGATAGGTTCTCTTGGAAAGTCTCTCTTGAATCTGATAGGCATCATCATAAGGATAAGGAGTACAAGAGGGCTGACATGGAAGACAATAAGTCTCTTAAGGAAGGGTGGGAGGGGTTTGCATAGGATCAAGCTCCTTTTCAACTTCACACTCTTTATTAATGCTTTTATCCCCTTTCTTTCTCCATGATTCCACTACCTTATTCTATCTTAGGATGTTAGGATCAGGAGTCTCTTCTCGAGGTAGTGATGTAATTTAAGGAGTGGATGAAGTATTCAAAAAACTTGGGATCTCCTTAGGCTTGGATTCTCCACCTTGTCTCCAACTTGGGATTTCATATCTAGATGTCTCTTCTTGAGGTGGGGATGTAATAGGATAGGGAAATGAGGGCTTAAATTCCACTTTATTTGTTGATGATAAGACTTCTACATCTGCCTATTGGCCAACTCAATATACCCATCAAGGTTTTCTTCCAAAACCAAGTTTGTATTTCCAACTCTCTCTTCTAACTAATTGGGAAAAAGATGGCTTTAATAAGTTTGATTAGACTCATGAGTAGGGGTGAAGTAGGACTGATAGAAATCTTGGAGAGGTGGATATGAGTTTTGATATACTTGGTGAGACTGCTCCTCATAAATTCTTAGCCTATCTTCTAAAAATGCAATCAAGCCACCCACATCTAGAATTTCACTTGGGAGCCTTTGCCAATATACTCTCTCAATAGGTGCCCACTCTCTTTTAACCAGCTTTAATCCATCTCTCACATTATGAATAAAATGACTAGGAACATCTTGACCATATCCCCTTAGTGTATCAAGCTCTATCATGTACTTCTCATAAACCAAGAGAGTCTGCTTAAAAGTTAAAATGGATTGGTTTGAGAAGTGACTAGGTTGACTAGAAGAAGCAAGATATTGAGGAGGCTGATTGTAGGTCTGATATAACTCATAAGAAGGTTGGTAAGAATCATGTTGGGGTTGATATGGATCATAATAAGGTTGGTAAGAATCACACAAAGGCTATTGGGAAATGCCATAAGATTGATATACCTCACCAACTTGTGTAAAACAATATTCAACACCAAAAATAGCCATAAAACTTCATTGGGAAGCAAGAACACAAAGAAACATTACCAATAATCTTTAAAAGGAAAATTTGGTCTACTTAACCAGCTGATGTAACTTTAGAGTCACCATTGATTCTTGTATAGATTCCTCTAAAGGTTAATGTGTTGAAATAAAACATTAAAAATCCTTCAAATTCTTGGATAATGAGTCCCACAAGGTGTGCCAAAAACTATTATCACTTAGATTTGCACCCCTTGAGGAGATGTCTCAGCTCTCGCCATCGAAGTGACATAATTAAAACACCTCTAGATTGTGGGTAGCCTAAGAATGAAGTGAATCTTTAGATAGTGCTAGCTTCCTTGATGTACCACTTGTATACCACTACTACACCTATGCTTATGAGGGAAAAGGGAGAGAAAATTGAAAGTAAACTATCCTAAAAGAGGTCATACACCAAATTAGTTGATGACTACCAACTAGATGCATGTTACACATGAGAATAAGGGACTAACCAAACATGCACTTCTCTAATATAAAACTTCTCACATAAATATTTCATTATGAAGTTGTGGTGAATGTTTAGGCTAGGAGGACTAGACAAGAGGCCTTTTACAAATGGTGGAATTTGAATGCAAGATCAATATCAATACCCTCCTATAAAGAGAGTTGTTTGGGATATAAAATTAAATATAAACATGAAACCAACCATATATATCATTTGAGGAGGGATCTAACATCATCTAGAACCAACATGACCAACTAGATTGTATGAAAATGACCAAACCAAAGCAAAACCTATAGGGTGTAGGAAATAGTGAGTAGAAAAACACAATCAACTTGTTAGGGATGTTTCATAAATCATAGTTGACTAATATTAAAAATATTTTTATGAAAATTGATCTCTTTGAGTTTACTTTCACATCCTAAAGGTATTTGACCTGAAACCTCTTCAACTATCCATACCAAGCACAAACTTGCTGATTGGTTCTGTGTGTCAAGGAGGGTGAAGAAGGATTAGAATAGTTTTGAGAATTTTTTATCACTTAAAAAGTAATTTAAGTTTATAAATTAGTTTTATTAAGATGAAGAGACATTCCATGACCTTATCCCATGTGTCACCTTTCCCCATAGGTCGTACAAGTGCCAAACTCCCTCTTTATAGTTGGTTTCTTGATTTTCAGTTAGATAACCTAAAAGATTCAAATGAGACTGACATATTGGATGTTTTAAATTAAATTAGAACATTTAGACACTTTAAAAACCATGCCACTTGTATTTATGACCCTTAAATGACTCAAAATGACATATTGACTAATTAGACTAAGATCAAGGCTAAGATGACATTAAAGTCGATCAAATAGATTATAATACACCCTATGACAAAATATTAGACCCATAAAACCTCTAAAAACCAATTTTTACATATAGGGGTCCCAATTTGACTTGTAGGGTCAAATTTGGTCAACACCAATGTCTATTGATTATGTGATATTTGAAACATGGTTTGTTTCTTATTATTTGAAAACAATGTGCTAGATGGTGATTATTAGGAAGAAATGTGATCATATTCCTATCTAATAATGTAAGTAAAATATCATGAGGCCTATCTCTATCTAAAAATTATATAGCCCCTCTATTGGTGTCTTGTGTTATACTCACTATGGGAGATATTATGTGAAATGGCTGTTGACGCTGGAAAGTGCACCCAGCGGCAGGAACACGGATTCCTGCCCTCTCCCCGCAACATGGAAACCCCTCTCTCGCCTGTGGGATGGCGAAGCAGGAGAGGAGAGTCTCTAGATATGGGCTAGTTCCCTCTGATGTATCTTGTTTGTTTCAGGTAATGCGAAATATAGATATATAGGTATACACTTGGGGGGGGTGAAAAGAGAAAGAGAAAAGCTTGAAAACAAACAGCCTACTCTAAAAGAGGTGATACACCAAAAACATGAGTGACCTTCCAGATCCACTCTCAGAATCAGGGGAAATGCAAGTATACTCTACACATCTGGTAGAGGGATCAGGCTGCTAAGACAAAGGGGGAGGCTATAATGGAAAATACGTCACAGAGGTTTACCGAGGTGCTGTGGAATGCACACTTGCAAGCAACTTACTCTGTTCTGTCCTTCTCAAGTATTGCTCTTCTCCTTTCAGCTGTAGAACCGGTCCCTGTAGATAGCTGGTCTGTTGGTATTACCTGTGAAAGCATGAAAGATAATGACTAAACACAGATGATACTCAGGGCATACACAGCAAATCAATCCAAGAGGGAGGTAAAATTGTATTTTTATTGATTCAGGTGGGAAATTTGTAGAGCAGTGCTCTTTACAAAAGTCAGGAAGATCCCTAGAAAATGACTAAGTCCTTGTATTTATAGCAGAAGAGCCAAGAGAAGTCTCATTGAAAAGTGTGAAAAACACTATTGATGACGTCACAAGTCTGCCAAGACCATGCTGGTTGCCTCGTTTTGCGTGCTGGTCTTCTCCTTTGGCAGCTGGGCGGGTTTTTTCTTGTGCACTACAGGGGAATTTTGCCGCCCTTATAGTGGGCGGCGATTTTGCCACCCTTTGCATGAACTTCATGTAGGAATACCTGCCGACGTCGGCCGATAAGCTGCCGATGGCGGCAATCTTGCCGACGTCGGTTAAAGTAAGCTGCCGACGTCGGTAGAGTTATACTCTGCGCGGCAATTTCCCTTTCCCCGCCATGGGGCGGGGTTTTCCATTTCACTGCCATGGGGCGGGGTTTTTCATTTCACCGCCTTGGTGCGGGCTTTCCTGGTTTTTGTGCCTGCCCTTGTGCTGCCGACGTCGGCGGTTCTGCCGACGTCGGTTTTCGTAAGGTGCCGACGACGGCAGTATTGCCGACGTCGGCCGATGTCTTTGCTTTTCTTTGTGTTGTGGGTGGCGAATTCGCCGCCCTCTGCATTTTCTTCGTAGACGGGCTCATTTTACCCGCCCTTGTAGTGGGCGGCGATTCTGCCGCCCTCTGCATTTTTTCTGCCTCTTTTTTGACTAAGTGTCGAACACTCATTTTTTCCCCCTTTCTTCTCTTGCAGACGTCTGAAGATTCTGTCCTTCGCTGCCTATTCTCTGCAACGGTGCTATCAAGACCTGAAAGTGGACCTTGCAACCTGAAATGACTGGGCCTGCGAAGCAGGTGTAGGAGGTGACCGAGATTTTGCCTGAGGGGCAAAATTGGGTCAACAATGGCTATTTACCTTTATTGAGTATCTTGATTGGCTTTTTATGTTTTATGTTTTCCTTACTCATAGATGTAATAGGTGCTTGTAACATATTATATGACTATGTTTATGGGAGATCTAAATCCAAATCCACCTCTAAATTTGTCTCAACTAGTCCCAAATTCTTCTCTAATGTCATAACTATGTTACATAGATACCACAATGATTTGGATGTTTCATATCATAATTTATCCTTATGAGGGAAGTATGAGACCTCTATCAAATATGTATTGTACCTCTAAATCTGTCAGTTGGTAAATCAACTATTTCATGCATGACTTGAATTGTATAATGTAATCACTCACTATTTTTGACTTACCCTAGTGTGGTGAAGGCAACCTCTCAGATGTGACTCTAGGTCCCTTATTCTATGAGTAGTGCATGATAAATACTTATTATAACTCATCGTATGTATGTATTCAACCATTGGGGAGTGAATGATGAAACCAATTTAATGCCTCACCTTCTAAAGTCTATGGAAATAACTGTAGGAGAATCAAACTGCAAGTGACATGTCATAGCTTTCCTATAAGCTTTAAGGTGTAAGTATGGGTCTCCATGTCCATTAAAATTTGGTAATATTGGTATCTGAAACTACTTTGGTAACTTTGTATTGAAGATTCTACATGGGATAGGATTGGCATGAATATATTTATTATCAACCCAAGAGTAGTATGCTCTACTTTCTAGGGTGAGTCAGTGTACTTGTTATTATAAAGCACCCATGAAATGCATCAAAGATATTACCACTTGTGAAGGTATATTAACATTATGAAGAGGTTCATTTAATTCTTGAATCTTATTATTAATTTTAGCCACTAGTACACTACATCGGGGACCATTTTTAGAGAGAGTTGGTTTTCTCTTTATAACCTTTGGAGGGGTGATAGCCTAGACCTGGTGAGAGGGAAATGGGATATCACCCTCATGGCGGTTAGGATGAGAAATGGGTTATATTGTAGTAAGGGGAGTTGCGGGAGATTCATTGGTATCTCTTATTTTGTTAATTTGTAGAGAAGTATCACTTGCTAATGGACTAGAAGATACATTATTATCATGTGAATATAAACTGTGTAAATTATGAACATAAGTATAAGTTCACTTGTGTTTATCTATAGGCATATTATCATTTGAACTATAATTTGATAAGCGATCAATTTGAACATGAGAGATGGGTGAAGTAGGGAGAGAACTAGAAGGACTAGACTCAATGTCTTCTTCAACAAAATCATAGTAATCATAGTTATTCTAAGGTTCATCAAAATTAGAGTTTAATTCACTTGTAGAGGTAAGATTAGAAGAATTATAAATCACATGCTCCTAAAGAGCGAAAGTAGAAAAATATTTTAACTTTTTACTACTATTAAATATATCATCATGTTTAGGTGTAATGCAATGCATGTATTCACTAGCTATGAGTGGAATGCATGTATGATCATTATTTTCAATATTGGACTCAAGGGTAGAAGAAGTAACAATAATGTCTTAATTTGGCACATTATGGCATGTAGGAGAAGAGTTGGATATATTTGAATTATCTATATTTTGCATAGAATCATTGTGTTGAGCTTGAAATGTAAAAGAAGGTGATCAAATAATCTCATGCACTTTAGTTTGTGCATCAGTAAAAGGTGCAATATAATTTGTACATGATTTTTAAAATTTAATTGATAAGCGTAAAGAATGTGTATTGTTATTTTCTATATTGCTTGAATCATGAAAAAGTATATTTCATTTATTGTACTTATATTGTTTTAATTTAAATAAGGAGGTAGCAAAAGTGGTTGAAAATCTAGGATCACATTGAAACAAATCACTACCAACAAAAGGTCCTTTTAGAAATATATTGTTAGTTTGATTTTGAGAAGTAGGAGAAGAGAGAGAGAGGAAAGAGAAAAAGATGCATCTAATCTATCCTCATCAACACTTTCATTATCTTTATCATAGTAATCATCATATCCATCATTACAACAATAATCATCATCATCATTATAAATGAAATCATTATCATGTGCTAATGTGTAATCTTGAAAATTTGTCCATTCATTCTTATAATTATGAGAATTGGTTAGAAATTCATCAAATAGGTGAGGTGTAAGAGGATTTTTGGATGTTATTTTAAACTTGCCAAGTAATAGAATGTAAATAATGAATAAAAAGCACATAATATGTAGAATGTAATATAACATAGGTATATTTACAAATATGCTACATATTCTACCTAATGTATGAAAAAAAATAGAATTTTATTTGAAATCCTAAGGGTTAATATTTGGATGTATAGGGACCAAGTATGTAGATGTAGGGTTTTTGAGGGTTTTATAAACAAATTTTTGAAGTGTATTAAATTAATGAAACCTTATTAGAGGACTGATTTGGATCAATTAGCTTGTGCAAAAATCAAGAAAAAAAAAAGATTTTATAAACCCTAATTTATTACACAAGAATGGAGAAGGTAAACTTTAGGATGGAATTAGGGTTTTAAATAATATTTAAAGTCAGTCAAGTTCACCAAATGTTTTAAATTTTAGGATTTAGACATGTAAATCCTAAGTTTTTAAAGGGTTTGGGAATAGAGGATAAATAAATTTTACAAATAGATACATCAAAATAATTTACTTGAGATGTATGCACAATGAGAAAATTGATGTATTTGGAGCGAAATAGGTATTTTTAGTTGTGAGGAAGGCTAGAACAGGCTTGTCAATCAGTTAGGAGTCCTTTATTCTAGAATTGGGGTTAAAAATGGCCTTTATATAGTAGTATGATTAGAAGGATAATAACACATCACGCTAGTATCTGAGCTACTATGTTAGTGAATTTTAGTGGAGAAAGTGCCTGAGACTTCCATAGATGTTATGGGAGGTTCCAGGGACCTATAGGCAAGTTTTGAGCTTATGATCATTTGTTTGTGTCATTGATTTGTTGAATCTTTTCCAAAACCTAATGAACACATGTACACATGAAATAACAACAAGATTAAATGCAAAAGGAAGAGAATAAACTGGGTTGTGGGATGTTATGATTACATGATATAGAACCCCTACTATCCTAATTGCTACCTATATTAGCCCCAATGATAGGGATTAAAAATTGCATGTAGATATCCCTTAGGGAATATACATAATCAACATGCACAAAATGCTAGAATGAATTTCAATTAGGCCCTTATTTGATCAAGCATGCAGATCTAAGTGTGATTGTGTTTCTACCTCAAATTTGCTTTTCAGACTTAAAAGAAAGAAACTAAAAGAAAGTAATGGACAAGGCTTGGAAGTACCTGGACTAAAGATTGTGCACCGTAAATCCAGACGTTTGTGAGCACTCCTCTTTGGCTATGGAGGAATGACACCTGTAAGAAAAAAAGGAAACTTGGACAAGAAAAATGTTAGACAGATAGGCAGTGGGTTGCCAAGCAAAGGCTTGTTCCCAGAAGTGTAAAAACTTCCTTAAGGGAGGTCAACCCACTGTTTTGATGAGATAAGTGACTGATAAAAGACAGAATGCCAGAATACAGAAGTGACAAAGAAAGTAGAAAGGAAAGAAGAAAATGAAATGATTACCTGAAAGAGCTGTTGGGCTGAAGACAGTCACCGAGGTCGGAAATGTCGCCGGCATCGGTTATCCGATCTGTCGGCGTCGGCTATCCTGCCGACGTCGGTTGGGGAAGTGACCGGCGTCAGTCGGGGTTGTGGCCTGTAGTCGGGTCTGGGTTGCTTTCTGGACTGTGGACGGGTCTGAGACTGAACGGGGACAAGTTTGGATGGATTGGGGAGTGGTCTGGTTTGGGTTGGGTGCCTGGTGCAGGGTCTTTTTGGCAGAGGGATGGGGAAGAGGAAGAGACACAGAGGACAGGGAAGAGGAGGATTCACAGAGGACAGGGCCTGAGAAGGCTTTGCAGCCTCTCAGGGGGAGGGACAAAGGGAGCAGAAGACAATAGAGGATAGAGGATTAAAAACTAAAGAAATGAAATAAAAAACCAGACTAGCTTACCTTTAGCTTGCTGAATGAAGAGAGAAGAAGATGTTGCTGGAGCCACGGAAGAGTTGCTGCAAGGAGAAGATACTGATCCAGGGCCTTTTTCACCTGTTGTTGCTGCTGCACGAGGTTAAGACAGAGGAGAGATGAAATCCAAAGCGCCGAGAGAAGCTGTTTTTGAGCTCAAGAGTCCAGGGGGTGCAACGGATGCAGAAGGGGATAATGAAGGCTGCCGACGCCGGCAGTTTCGCCGATGTCGGCCGAAGGGTCGCCGACGTCGGCGGTCGCAGGATGGGCACAGAGGCTAAAAATAGCCTCTGCCCATTCTTGCACGCCGCCGGGCGAGGGGTCATGGGCAGAACGGTCACAAGGATGCCAAAATGGACGAGGGGGGATATAATGGTGAGATTTGGCCTAATAAATGCTAGGGGGAAGGTGGAGGGATTCAAGGGAAGATCCAAGGTGGCAAGGGTAGGGTGGAAAGGGGGCCTTATTTAATTAGAAATAGATGTTAATTTCCAATTAATAAGACTTAGGTGGGTTAGGGACCAAGGAGGACTAGGAGGGAGAAAGGACCAAGGGGGAGAACCAAGGTGCAGACACGTTTGCGGTGTCTACATTTGCCCCTTTTTGTCTTGTTGGTTGTTCTAGACGAACTGCAAGACAAAAATAGGAGTTGGTTGCCCCAGAAAAAGGATGAGGTGTTCCCCCCTCAAAGCGATAGTCGAGAGAAGGGAACCGAATATCGAGTGTCGATTTGACAGAGAAATGGATAGAAGAGAGTGAGTGAAAACGCTGCCATAGTCATGATTGCGCGTAGTCCACTTCACGAGAGGGTCAGGTCAAATTGTCGCATGTCAAGGGTCAAGGAGTGCCAAAATTGAAGTAACCGGGCCCCAGCATTTAGTCATCTGCTGATCGGGTCACTCAATCTAAGCTGAAGCTCCAAATGGTCGTCATGTCCCAGGTATCCAGGGCTCAGGAAGTGCTCCCAGAAACACGAAAAAGCCACAAGTAGTAGGGATCAACTGGCTCACGATCCTACACTTGTGAAGGGTCAAAAAAAGTCTGCGGACAATTCTGCTAACCAGCCGTGGAATAGCATACACGCAAAAACAACCAAGGCAACATTGGCTTAGAAGTGGGTCGAGGTCGAAGGAGATAGGCATGGTCGCCAATGGTCATTGGTCAAGAGGATGGATGGACGAAAGGATGCGGCCGAGCTAACCCCAGAAGACCCCATGTCAACTGAGTGCTGCCTACATAGCCCTGGTGACAGGGCCTCAGGCCGATGTAGTTCTCCCTAAAAGGGAGGGAGGGTCAGAGGGATTGATTGGTCTTGGTCAAAGTCGATGATTGGTCTTGGTCAAAGGTCGATGATTGGTCTTGGTCAAAGGTCTTGGTCAAAAGGTCTTGGTCAAAGTTGATGAAGTGGGGCGTGATAAGAGTCAAAGAAGAGAAGGTTTGTCCATCAAAGAGACGAACAAACGGGGGTGGTCGAGCTAACCTCAAAAGATGTGGTATTTGAGTGCTACCTACATAGCCCTGGTCATAGGGCCTCAGACCAATGTAGTTCGGACGAAGAGGGCCAAAATGGTCGATGATGAGATGGGTCATGCATCGAAATGATGAGGCTAAGATGAGGATAAAAGGATGCTACAGATGGTGTATTCTGTAGAAGTGGTCGAGAGTCTTTCATCCCTAGCAAGTCTCCATAGTCGCGATGGATGTATGCTAAGAATGAATGGAGGGTCTATTTATGCTTCAGCAAGTATTGGTTTATGCTTAACATAAATTGGGTCTGGTCGGTAGTTTCCATGTGTATTGGTGTCCATGGGAACTATGTGAAATGGACAAGGATGATGCCTGATGTCGTGTTGAAAATGTCGAGGCTGGTTTGAAAAATGTTGAAGTTGGCTAGGTTTAAGGATGAGTGGACAATTGACGTGGCCAAAGCGTGACCAAAGTGTAGAGAAAAGGTGAAAGGCAAATTGCTCTTTCATTGACAAGGACCAAAAAGGAAGCATAGATAGGGGTGATTAGAACCAAAGCCCCGTTTATGCATTACGTCGTTGACCAGTATGGTGTTAGAACGGTAATCAAATCACTTTGACATTAAAGTGAGCTCGAAGTCCCTTGAGTCGGTGATAGGAGGAAGATAGGGTAACCCCATTTAAGAGCAGGAATAACCTTGCCCCTTTTATAGGAGACCCTGAGACAACTACAAGCCAATGTCCATGACTCGTTTTTTTTTTTTTTTTGGCGCAGACTGATCGATGCGGGAAGCCTGCATAAAGATGTCATTTGATGTAATGGTCATGTTGCGAAGCTGATCGATGCGGGAAGCTTCTAAAATAGTTGCTGTTTATTGCCAGAGTAGTCATAGCCATCCTTCGAGGGAGTGGTCTATATTTTTGCTTGATAATGTTTGAAAAGTTGGCCTAGCTGTCCTTCAAGGGATCAGTCTAGTAATACAACAATGATAGTACAGCTGTCCTTCGAGGGATCAGTCTGTCTTTTTAATTTGACTTGATTTAGTGACCATGGATATGTTTTGACATCTTGATTTGGATTTTGATAGAAATGCGAGTCACGGACAAGACTGTAGAAGTTCAAAGACGCCCCTTTTATTAGGACAAAGCATCACTGCATCCTAAAAGGGTTATAGAGGACTAGTTAAGAGGAATAGGGTTGACAGGGATGAGGATCAAGAGGACAAGGAGTGCTCAAGGGACGAGCTCAAGTTACGTGTCAAGTAGACGAGTACTCGACTAGCAGAAGAATGGTCGAAGATGCAACGCATTAAGAGGCTCAGGTTCTGGCCGTCCGTCGAGGGAAGACAGACGATAAGTCCCTGACCCATACTTGTGCGTGATGATAAAAGGTCCAAGCCAATTGGGGGCGAATTTGCCTCATTTACTTCGCTCCATATTGGTCACGTGCTGATTCTCTTTGAGGACGAGGTCTCCGATGTTGAAATCTCATTCTCGCAGATTTTTGTCGTAGGCCCGCTTTATGCGATTTTGGTAGACATGGAGATGATTAAGGGCAGCCAGACGGCGCTCGTCGAGTAACTCAAGTTGAGCTAGGCGATCTTGACGAAAGTTGTCGTTGGAGAGAATGTCATGCAGGGAGATACGAAGAGACGGGATCTATACTTCGAGAGGTAAGACAGCCTCTGTTCCGTACACGAGAGAAAAGGGAGTAGCACCCGTAGAGGTTCGGATGCTAGTGTGGTAGGCCCACAAAGCGAAGGGGATATGAACGTGCCAATCCCTTCCTGTATCGTCGACCACCTTCATGAGAATTTTGGTGAGAATTTGTTGGAAGCCTCAGCCTGCCCATTTGCTTGTGGGTAGTAAGGCGAAGAAAAGCTGAGTTTGATGCCAAATGAGTCGCATAGTTTTTGGACAGTCTTGTTTTTGAAGGACTTGCCATTGTCGGTGATGATTTTGTGAGGGACACCGAAACAACAGATGATGTGGCTGCTGATGAAGTCGACAATTTTGTCGGCTTTTGTGGAGACAAGAGGAATGGCTTCCACCCACTTGGTTAAATACTCAGTGGCAGTGATGATGGACTGATGACGAAGAGACGAGTGAGGGTTGATCTCACCGATGAGATCTAAGCCCCACTGAGAGAAAGGCCAAAAATCCTGAGCGACTTGTAAGGCGTGGCTGGGGAGATGAAGCAGGTTAGAGTGCTGCTGACACTTGATGCAACACCGAACATAATCGCTACAGTCTTGATGAAGGGTGGGCCAATAATAACCCAGGCGAAGGAGGCGCTTGGCAACCGAGTTTCCACTGAAGTGTCCACCACAAATCCCGTCGTGGACTTGCTTTACGGCATGAGAAGCTTCAGCGGCGGTTAGACAGCGAAGAAGGAGACCGTCGAAGCCTCGCTTATAAAGAAGGCCCCCTAGCATGGTATAGCGAGCTGTGCGCTTGATAAAAGCTCACCGCGCATTGCTAGAGAGGTTGGGAGGAGTGACAGAAAGAGACAAGTAGTCCACGAGTTGCTTATACCAGTCATCTTGTGGGCTAGAATTGACAGTGTTGATATGGTCGATGTGAGGAGAGATGTATGAAGGCAAAGGTACGCGATGCACTGTGACAAAAAGGCGGGATGATGATGATGAAGACGAGATATGCGAGGCAAGAGAAGCCATGGTGTCGGCAAACTTGTTCGTAGAGTGTGGAACAGTCTGCAAGAGGTAATGGTCGAAAGATGCCAAAAGAAGGTCAGCACGATTCTTATACCTTTGTAAAACTTCATTTTTACAGAGATACAAACCGTTAACTTGATTAATGACGAGCTGCGAGTCGCCGAAGATGTTGATAGACTTGATGTGGAGAGAAAGGGCAGTCTGAAGTCCCAAAATTAAGGCCTCGTATTCGGCCATATTATTGGTACAATCGAAGTCAAGCTTGAAAGATAGAGGCATGGGCTCCCCGTTGAGTGGGATGAGGATGACCCCCACACCCCCACCGAGTTGACATTTGGAGCCGTCAAAGAACATAGTCATCTGGTAGACGATGTCATCGGTGGAAAGGGTAGCGATAGACTCGTCAGGGAACTCACAGTGCGAAGGTTGGTTGTCGGGAAGAGGGGCATCCGCCAGTTGGTCAGCGATGGTTTGCCCCTTGATAGATTTTTGTTGGATGAATTCGAAGTCAAACTCAGCAAGCAGCATGAGCCACCGAGCCATACGTTGATTCTGATATGGCTTGGAGTGCATGTACTTGAGAGGGTCGGTGTGAGTGACGACAAAGGTTTTGTGGTTGAGAAGATAGTGGCGGAGCTTGGTAGCGGAAAAGACTAATGCCAAACAGAGTTTCTCGATATGAGTATACCGAGTTTCATAGTCGACCAGTGTTCGGCTGATGTAGTAAACTGCTTGCTCGCGATGATGCTCGTCTCGGTGCGCGATCATGGCACCTAACGAATGGTTGGTAGCAGAGATATAAAGGTAGAAGGGTTGGTCGTCCTTAGGTGGAATGAGGACTGGTGGAGAGACCAGATAGTCTTTGAGGGCTTCAAAAGCCTCTTGACAGCCCTTATCCCATTTAAAGGAGACGTCTTTCTTAAGGAGGTGATGAAAAGGTTGGCAGCGGTCTGAAAGCTGCGAGATGAAATGATGAATGGACTGGAGCTTCCCTTGGAGGCTGCGAAGCTGCTTGAGATTGGTTGGAGGTGGCATTTCGAGAATAGCGCGAATCTTGGCGGGATCTATCTCGATACCACAGAAGGAAACGATGAAGCCGAGAAGTTTGCCTGAGAGGACCCCAAAGACACACTTCTTGGGGTTAAGGCGGACATTGTATTGCAGAAGACGAGAGAAGATGATTGTGAGAATGGTCAAGTGGTCGCGGTGGAGCTTGGAATTGCCGAGAAGGTCATCCACATAGTCCTCCATGATTTTGTGGAGGAGGTCGTGGAAAATGTAGGTCATGGCGCGCTGATAAGTGGCACCAGCATTTTTTAGGCTGAAAGGCATGACTCGATAGCAGAAAGTCCCCCATGGGGTGATGAAGGTAGTCTTGTGCTGGTCTTCCGGTGCGATCAGGATTTGATTGTATCCTGAAAACCCGTCCATAAGAGATAGCATCTCATGGCCGGCCGTAAGATCAACAAGCTGGTCAATGTTAGGAAGAGGAAAGTCGTCTTTGGGACAGGCTAGGTTAAGGTCGCGATAGTCCGTGCAGATCTGAATCCCCCCAGTTGCTTTAGTAACTGGGACGATGTTAGAGACCCACTGTGGATAATCGATGGGTTGAATGAAGGAGACAGAAAGAAGGCGCTGAAGCTCCTCTTTGACAAGGAGCGCAATGCAAGGATGCATCTTTCGAAGCTTCTGCCTAACAGGCTTAGCCTCTAGTTTGGTGACAATGTTATGGGTAGCAATGGTGGGGTCGATGCCAGGCATGTCGCTGTAAGTCCAGGCAAAGGCCTTGCTATGGTTGGAAAGGAATTGGGCATAGTCAAGCTGCTCCTGAGCGTCTAAAGATTGGCCAATCTTTAAGACGTGAGGAACATCGAAAGAAGAAGGGAGGTTGATGTCAATGGTGGATTCATTTAACATAACCTGGGTCTCGGAAGGGAGGAAACGCTGGATGAAAGAGTCATCGGCACCCATGTAGGAAAGGATGGCGTCATCGTCAACGCAGTGGACAGTGTGAATGGTTGCCGACTCATCCTCTACCATGCTAGGAAAGATGAGAGGGAGAGACCTGGGCACCCCATTGAGCTGATAGGTCAGGGGTTCCAGGCGGATGGTGTTTATGGAAAAAAAACTAGGAGGGATGGAAACCACCGACTCCGTAGGTGACGAAGGGGAAATGGGCGAGTCTGGAAGAGATTGGTCAGTGGTTGGTTCGGGACAAAGGTCGGAAGGAGCCTGAGTGGGGTCATGATATCCCAGGCCATACCGTTTCTTGGCATCGTGATCATTGAGCGGCTCGATGGGCTGATGGGAGCCCTGCTCATAACGTCCGAAACCAAAACCCTTCCATGCACACCTGTGAAGGTAAGTGTGTGCAAAGGCAGGGTTGCCAAGAAATGAGAAGTCAGATGTGAAAGGTTGGGGTGAAGAGAGGGAAGTGCCGTAGGTAGGAGCTTGATTAAGCCCCCCATAGACAAAGTTGGTTTGGAAGTGAGGAGGACCATAAGGTATGACCGTCCCGATCCGAGGGTCGTAGTTAGGACTGAGGTGAAGGCGTCCATACTCTTGTGGAGTTTGGAACATGTCGAGGGTCAACAAGCGATATTCCCCAAGTGATAGTCGTTGGAAGATGTCTTCCATGGGGTCTTTGGTCGGCGCTTGAAGAGGAGGGGTGAGGGCAACCGCGATTACGAACTGGTCGAAGCTTCCGCAGATGGAGGCGGTGCCAGAGTGGATGGCTTGATGGGAATGAGGACGTCGTTAGGACGATAGGTGGTGTTGCAAGTCTTGAAGGGTGAAGGGTCAGCGGGGATGGTGTGGACTTGCCCGTCATGCTCGAACTTCACACAACGGTGCAGGGTGGAGGGTATACAGGCCATGGCATGGATCCAAGGTCGGCCCAGTAGAAGGTTGTATTGAAACTCTCCTTCGATGATATAGAAGAGCTCTAGGACTGTGCGTGGACCAATGCGAATGTGGAGGATGACTGTGCCAATGGTCGTGGCGGTGGTGTCGTTGAAAGAGCGTAGGATCGCGTCAATTTTGGAGATGCAGTTCTGAGGAAGAGCCAGCTGATCAAAGGCATGGGTAGAGATTATGTTGATGCTAGCGCCGCCGTCGATCATAACGCATTTAATGCGTGTCTGATCAACATAGGTAGTGATGAAGAGGGTGGCGTCCTGATCTTCCGTGTTAGATGTGGGAATCTCAGAATCGCTGAATGTGATGGAAGCGACAAGAGACAAAGAATGGACGAGGGCAGCGAGTGGTTGGGGGTCCTCGGGTCAGACCTCCACTACCTGCAAGGCTTGGATAAGGGCTTGACGGTGCTGAGGCAAAGTTTGGATAAGGGCTTGACGGTGCTGAGGCGAGGTTTGGATAAGGTCGTAAAGAGACATCTTCACAGGTGTCTGGTGAAGCTGCTTCAGCATGGAGTCGTGGATTGGCCCAGAAGAGGAAGACGAAGAAGGTTGGGATGTGCCAAGGATAGAGATTTTAGGCTTGGGCGCAAGGGGTGGCTTGACAAAGGGATAGGTCCAAGGAATGGCAGCTTTTTCCTTGGCCTTGTCCTTTTGTGATCTAGTGGTTATACAGATGGCATTGATTTTGAAAATGGGAGGCGAAGAAGGGGTCATGTCTTGCTGGTGAGATGTTGACGTGTTTGAAGGGGTTGGACAGGAAGGAGTCGGGGTCTGGTTAAGAGTGTCCTCAAGGAGAAGAGTGTCTTTCTCCATGTGGCGGCGAATGACGGCCTTGAGGGCACAGCAAGTCTCGGTGTCGTGTCCTGGTGTACAATGATATAAGCAAATTTTTGTATCATCGAACCAGGAGGGCTTGGACCCGAGAGGTTGGAAAGGTTTGATGGGCGGAAGGGTTATGTCGGAAGTCTGGAGAAGTCGGTGCAATATCGATGAGTATGAGCCCAATAGAGGGTCCGTGCTATTTGATATGCGTGAGGTTGGTGACTTTTGCTTAGGCGAGGTTAGAAGAGGTTTTCGTACCACCTTATGAGTTGATGGCGTGGTGACAGATGGAGACGGTTCTTTCTTGATGGTTGATACCGCCTTTTTGGGAGAGGGACGACTGGAGATAGGCAGAGGAAGCAAAGGAGGCAACGAGTTTTGGTTGAAGGCCGGAGTGGGAAGGATGCTAGCCAAGGTCGAAGGATGGGGGCCCAAAATGGATGGCAATGGTGATGGAGAAGGAGGCGTTCGTTTCTGCGGTCTGGCAGTCTTCTTCGCCTTGGTTGGAAGACTACTACTGGTCGAGGTCTGGCCTAAGTCCACCTTCACTTGCGGGTGAGTGAGGGAGGAGATAGGACGAACGCCAAATGACTTGATGGGTTTGGACGAGATAGATGCAGGATTCGGTTTGGACGGGTTTGGTTGAGGTTTGAGAGTCTGGTCTTTGTCAAGAGTCTGACGAGATTCTGCCTTAGGAGGATTAGCGGCATGGGATGAGAGGGCGCGGGTATGTTGAAGGGCTTTAAGATGCTCCCACAACACCTGAGGCGTTACTTTCCTCGAAGGGAGAAGTTCGATCTTCTCCACTAATCGGGAAAATGGCTGAGAGGAAGATGTTGATGGTTGCAAGGTTGAAGACGAGACGGGTGTAGTGGTCTTAGACACATGGTGTGGTGAAGTCATGACAGATCTAGATGAAGACGAAGGAGAGACAGGTTCTTCCCTGGGTGGAGAAGAAACCGGGGAGCGAGGCTCCTCCAGCGGGTAAAGGGCAGGGATGACGGTGCCCTCCACTTGTGGCTGAGGAGTAAGAAGGGTCAGGTCCTCCAGAGGCTGCAGAAAGGAGGATGGCGAGACTGGAGGTGCTGGTAAGGCCGAGGCATCCTCCAAGATGAGAGAGGTCAATGGAGAACTAGCCAGGGAGAGGGGCTCGTCCACATGTGACGGACTGATTGATGGACTAACCTCAAGAGGCTGATTGGGGACGAAAGGAGAGACCGTATTGACTGTCTGAATATTGTGCTCATGATTGTCGTCAATTAAGGTCTGGACATTGTTCTGAGTTGGCGGATGATTGGGGAAAGGTTGTTTGAAGATGTCAATGGCCTGATTAGGGGGTGCATTTGGATTGTCTAAGATGAGATCCCCCTTTTCAAGCATGTCTTGTATTATGTTCTTAAAGGTCTTACAGTTCTCCGTGTCATGGCCCTTAACACGGTGGAAGCTGCAAAAGTCTTGCTCCCTATACCACGCAGGGATGGCGTGTGAGGGATCAAATTGCGGAGGAGGTCGGGCTTGAGGGAGATTGAGGACTCCCTGTTTAAGAAGCTTTTCCAGCACAGACGCATATGATTCTCCAAGAGGAGTATATCATCGCTGCACGTATCTTTGCTGGAATTGCCGAGTAGCGCTCTGAGATGTAGAGGGCTCAGGCTGATTGGATGAAGAAGATGAAGGTCTGACAACCATGGCATTAGCTGAAGCCTTGGATTTAGAATTAGATGATGATGGCTTGGCAGAAGAAGAGTCATTGGTCTTAGAGCTGGGATTCTTACTCCGCAACTTGACTTTGTTCTCCTCGATGGCACGCAACTCAAGTTTGCGGGCCATCGTGAAGGCCTCGTCAAAAGTGCGGAAGGTTTGAACCCTCAGAGTGGAAGAGATATGTCGGGCACAGGCTTGAGAAAAGAGTTCAATAAGCTCGGCCTGGGGCAAGGAAAAGGAGAGTTGGTTGATAAGGCCTCTCCATCGAGCCACGAAGTCGGCTATGGACTCGTCCTCGAATTGCCGAATAGAATAGAGGTCCGTGATTGAGACCTTCTTGGTTATGTTGATGGAAAAGTGATCGAGGAATAGCTGAGCCAATTGTGTGAATGAGAAGAGAGAATGACTAGGAAGGGAGCTGTACCAGTCAAGTGCAGCACCTGAGAGAGACATAGGAAACGTGCGTAAGAGTAACGCATCGTCATGGCCAATGAGGTAGCAGGCGTGTCTGAATGCCCGCAAGTGTTGTTGTGGGTCTTCCTTGTTTTGAAAACAAGAAAACTTCAGAAGCTCCCACTAGCTAGGATATGGTCTGATTGGGACGGAAGGATAAATGGGCTCGTTACAGATCTGTTCGTATGAAAGAGTGTTGCGCGAGCCGGAAACAGAGGTCTCAAGACTGGTCATCTTGTCCATCAGCATCTTGATGATGTCTGCCGACGGATTGATGGGTTGTGCGCCCCCTAAGTTGTAGGGCACTTGGAAGAGGTTAGAGGAGGCGTGCGACATAGTCGGTTGTAGAATATACGGATGACTAATCGCAGGGGCAGAGGTGAAGGCTAAAGGTGGTTGGGTAGAAGACATAGCTGGGCCCATTGTTGCCACGAGAGGTTGGACTGTGGTAATGGGGGCCAAGGGATAAGAAGCCACCCTGGTGTTGATAGGGGCCAGGGTAGGTGGGATAGAGACGACAAGGTTTTGAAAAGGAGTGGATAGGGGTTGAGCGGGTTGAGGTTGACAAGGGGCCAGAACCCCGGTGGAAGTGGGTCCAATGATAGAGGGAGAGGCCACACCTGGAGGATTGATCAAAGTCTGGTCAGTGGTCAAAGCGATGGCTTGAGTGTCTGAAGGTTGAACTGTGGATGTTTTTGATACAGCTGTAGTCGCGACAAGGGAGGTCAGCATTCCATAGATCGGATTGCCCAAGGAGTCTCGCGTTTGGCTATGCGCGAGATAGTGTTGCAAGGCCTTGACATTGAGGTCCAAGAATCACTCGAAGTCTTGGTCCCCTTCTTGGACAATGGGAGTCTGCGGCGGGGTTGGACAGGCAGGAGTTCTTTCGGTCTCCGAGTTGAACTCCATTGTAGGCTTGGTCACGGATGGGGTGGACGGAAGTGGTTGACGGCTGGCGTGGTCGACAAGAGCCTTGGCTTGGCTACGAGTCAAAACCATGCAAGGCAAAGAAGGTTCAGGTCTCAGGAACTGTGTTGCTCAGTTTCAGAAGACCAGGATGGAGTCTTTGATAGAGAAAGGACAGGTTTCAGGTTGTTGGTTTTGGAAAAAAAAGGACAGTGACAGAGACCGACGTCGGTTGAAAAACCGATGTCGGTAAGAAATAAGGCCGACGTCGGTCAGATAACCGATGCCGGTAACAGATGAAGCCGACGTCGGTATCAGAACCGATGCCGGTGACAAGGGGAAGCCGACGTCAGTGGAAGAACCGATGTCGGTGACTGTGTTTTCCAGAGAACCAAAAGGTTCTTGGAAAAACAAAGAAGAAAGCGTCCTCACACACTCAAACAAACAGATGAGAAGAGGAAGACAGAGAGAGACAGACAAGCCTAAGCGATAAATCCTAGGAATTAACCTTAGAAACTTGTGGCTTATGCCTTAGATGAATGTTTAGGGAGATTGGCTGAAAAATGGGTCCTAGAAGAAGGCTGTCTAAGGATGGTTTCAGGTGTTGTTTTAGGTGCTCAAAGATATGTGTTAGGGTCTGGTACGTGGCCTGGTGCTAAGGAGCAAGCTCCCCTCACTTCACGATTCCAGTGGTTAGCTGGTCTCGCTTAGCCAAGATATACCTCGCCTAGAGTTTAGACTCCGCCAGAGAACAGAGTGGGCTTCCCCCTTGGTGATGAAATCCAAGTAGGGTCACCGGGACGGGTAAGGTATCCGCTGGGTGATGAAATCCCAGTCGGGCCTTGTCTCAGGTATGTTTTATTTGTGTTTTAGTGCATGTGATTAGGTAGTGTAACATCAAGTGTCTACGGTTTATTCAATATGCGCCTAAGTTACTAGATGTGGACTAATGCAAGCACAAGCAGAAATGAAAGTGCAATATGTTTTAATGCCCAAGTCGAAATGTGATATTGTTATGAAGACAAGATGGAGAAAGGGATGAGAGTATGATATTTAGACTAGTCTAGAATGCAAGGAAGAAAGGTTCGTTTTAGTCCTACTTATAGTGTCATTTGGAATAGAAGAAAGAGACAAGAAGAAAGGAGCCTAAATGCACCTAAATGAATGAAAAGGAAAAGGAACCCAAGAGGAACCTAGGGTCCCACCGGGCGTGCCAGAGATGTTTCTACCTCAAATTTGCTTTTCAGACTTAAAAGAAAGAAACTAAAAGAAAGTAATGGACAAGGCTTGGAAGTACCTGGACTAAAGATTGCGCACCGTAAATCCAGACGTTTGTGAGCACTCCTCTTTGGCTGTGGAGGAATGACACCTGTAAGAAAAAAAGGAAACTTGGACAAGAAAAACGTTAGACAGATAGGCAGTGGGTTGCCAAGCAAAGGCTTGTTCCCAGAAGTGTAAAAACTTCCTTAAGGGAGGTCAACCCACTGTTTTGATGAGATAAGTGACTGATAAAAGACAGAATGCCAGAATACAGAAGTGACAAAGAAAGTAGAAAGGAAAGAAGAAAATGAAATGATTACCTGAAAGAGCTGTTGGGTTGAAGACAGTCGCCGAGGTCGGAAATGTCGCCGGCGTCGGTTATCCGATCTGCCGGCGTCGGCTATCCTGCCGACGTCGGTTGGGGAAGTGACCGGCGTCGGTCGGGGTTGTGGCCTGTAGTCGGGTCTGGGTTGCTTTCTGGACTGTGGACGGGTCTGAGACTGAACGGGGACAAGTTTGGATGGATTGGGGAGTGGTCTGGTTCGGGTTGGGTGCCTGGTGCAAGGTCTTTTTGGCAGAGGGATGGGGAAGAGGAAGAGACACAGAGGACAGGGAAGAGGAGGATTCACAGAGGACAGGGCCTGAGAAGGCTTTGCAGCCTCTCAGGGGGAGGGACAAAGGGAGCAGAAGACAATAGAGGATAGAGGATTAAAAACTAAAGAAATGAAATAAAAAACCAAACTAGCTTACCTTTAGCTTGCTGAATGAAGAGAGAAGAAGATGTTGCTGGAGCCACGGAAGAGTTGTTGCAAGGAGAAGATACTGATCCAGGGCCTTTTTCACCTGTTGTTGCTGCTGCACGAGGTTAAGACAGAGGAGAGATGAAAGCCAAAGCACCGAGAGAAGCTGTTTGCGAGCTCAAGAGTCCAGGGGGTGCAACGGATGCAGAAGGGGATAATGAAGGCTGCCGACGCCGGCAGTTTCGCCGACGTCGGCCGAAGGGTCGCCGACGTCGGCGGTCACAGGATGGGCACAGAGGCTAAAAATAGCCTCTGCCCATTCTTGCACGCCGCCGGGCGAGGGGTCATGGGCAGAACGGTCACAAGGATGCCAAAATGGACGAGGGGGGATATAATGGTGAGATTTGGCCTAATAAATGCTAGGGGGAAGGTGGAGGGATTCAAGGGAGGATCCAAGGTGGCAAGGGTAGGGTGGAAAGGGGGCCTTATTTAATTAGAAATAGATGTTAATTTATAATTAATAAGACTTAGGTGGGTTAGGGACCAAGGAGGACTAGGAGGGAGAAAGGACCAAGGGGGAGAACCAAGGTGCAGACACGTTTGCGGTGTCTACAGATTGTTAAGTAATATGCAGTGTATTGAGCTATATTATTGATTGATTTTATGTAATTATGTACCAAACTAGTAAGTGCTAGATGTAAAATGCCTTGTGAGGCTCTTTATATATAAGGAAATTTGATTTGAATGTAAGACCCTTGATTCTTATCCAACAAGACATAAAATAAAGATAAAATCATAAGAGAAGGCTCAATGAGGAGTTAAGACCCAAAACATGCTAAAAAAGTGACCATTGGACACTAGCACCAAACTAGATATTAATGCACTACACTAGTGTCTAGGATCATGTTAATGTCTTGGGAACACAAAACTAGATGAGGAATATGCAAAACATGCTAGGGGGCCTTGTGATTGGAATGGGATGATATGGGACTGTTGGAGGTGCAGTTGTATACATACAAATTAACATACACTAACCTATGCACTTGACTCCCCAAGGTCTAGCTAAGGCAGTCAATGTAATGGATGGGATAGGAGTTTGGATGGTTGTTGAGTAGAATGGGATTTGGGATAGGTGATGGTAATGGGTTCTCGTGATGGAAACAAAAAACCTCAGCAACATCCCAATGCTTGTTGAATGTGTTGAGCTGCATGGAGATAGAGTTTCAAGGCCTTTTAGTCTCTAATATCATAAGAAGGCAGAGTCCTTGGTTAATGAAATAGTAGGAATGAAAATAATAGCAAGGTTTTGGATGCAAAAGCTTCTTGATAACAATCTTTAATGGTAATGTTTGGATCTAAAATCAAGCTAAAATTGGCCTTCTTGTGGGAAGAGAATAGGGTTTGCATGGGAGAGTTCAGCTAAGTGTGACGATGAGTTAAACTTGAGATGAATTGAATAAGGCTAAAATTAGGAGAGTTAGTGAGTTGGGAATGATTGGAAGTGAACACAAGTGATAAGAATAAGAAACATGAAGCTAATTATGAAAAATGCATGAAAATGGGAGTCACAAGAGCTAATTTTGGAAGGCATTTCCACTATGATAGAACCACTAATTTTTGCAAGGGAAATTATAGAATCATCACTTATCTTGTCAAAATTACCCTATAATATAATATAATCACCTCTCTTTTAATACATAATTTCCCTTCTCTAGTAGAACTGCCATGTAGGTTTCAAAATTGTTATGGTGATTGTGGAAACTAAGGGGTGGTTTTTATAACTGAGGGGGGTAGTTATATCACCTAGGGTAGTGGTTTTGTCACTCATGGTCAGTATTTAAAATAATGTGGAAATGGATAGGAAATTCATGATCAAAGGGATCGAAAGGGGTTAAAAAAAGAATGTGGAAGCATGGGGGGTTTTAGAGATAGAGAGTTCCCTATAGAGCACAAAACAGGAGGTCATTACATCATCATCATATTTGTATCAAAAATGTCACACCATGAAATTTTTAGGTGCATACATATTGTCCCCTTGAGAGGGTGATTTATCATGAATTGTCAAGGTGTAGTCCCAAGCAAGGCATACTAAAAGGAAATGGGAGTTTAGAAATACTTACCTATACAGAGGAATGAAGCTTGTTGAGACTCTATGTAACCTGTAAATCGAAGGCAAGATTCAAGTGTGATTTTTAAAGAAAAATGAAATTAGGGTATGTAATTGGAACAAAGAGAGAATACATACCATACGTGTAGGGAAAATCATATTACTTGGACCATCTTGTCAAGGGACTAAATCTGATGTAGAGCCATGCATACCTACAAAACCAAAAAAAATGTGCCACAAAAGATAGAAATGTCATTAAAATGTTAGTGATAAAACATTGATTTGTAATAATCATAAAAATAACACACACACATGTAAGAATAAATGCAAATGTAGAAGGTTATGCCTAAACTGGAAAGATTTGAAATAAAATGACTAGTTTGGGGGCCAATATATTAAAAAACTTGCCAAAAATAATTCATTTGTGTCATTTGCATTGAAAGAGATTTTTGAGCTTTGGTTTGTCCATGACCATTTTGAGCATGTAAGCAATCATATGAAAGAGGATGATGTGAGGATGGTGAATGTTCTAGAGGGAGGTGCGGGCAAGTCACATCAGGTTGGGTTTTATTAACTTTTATTTTTTCCCCAATTTTATAAATTTGTTCAAAATGTAGCTAAAATCTAGCCAAATTTATTTTTTTTACTTTGTTATCAGCATTGGGGAGGACATTTTAGGATTTTGTCACATTTTTTAGGATATAGATAATTTTGGGTGGTTTCTATGGGGGGTTTGGGGAACTACGAATGACTATTAGAACCACTATTCGGATTACAAAACTATCGCCTATTATTATTTTGTCCACATCGATGTATATCTGCTTCTTTTTGAGATGCCTTGAGGCATGTTAGCCCTTTATGAAGGTGTTTTTAATAGACATTTTTATTATATAAACTCGACAGCCTACATGGTGCATGCACACACACATATGGATATTTTGGCATATCTTTTATTGGTTGTTATGTGATGTGATTTATTTATTTTTATATCAGTTTTTTAGTTTATGCACTATAGAGGACTAGACATGTGATGATATATGAATATTTGTATTTTCTTTCATTTTTGATATGTTTCTATTGGGAAAATGCTTATGTATATGTGTAATAGAATGGTGGGAGGTGAATCATGACTCAAAATTTCATAGGATAGAGGAAGATGACCTCATCCTTATGAGCAAAGCGGGATGTGTACTTCTTGAAAAACTTATAGAATACTGACTTTATGGGCTTTATCTATAGGGATTCAGTTTTGATAAAGTTGATGAGTGGGACAAGGTTACCTTCTTTGAACACAAACATATAGACATACCTTTTTAAAGAACTTTATTTTTAGACACTCTTTTATGATTTGACATTACTTTTGTAATTATCTTATATTCCTCCGTACGACCCCCTAGACCTAGTCTTGTGTGACCAAGAAGACACACATGCTCCTCACCAAAGATTATATGTAGGTGAGTAAGGGAATCTCCCCCCAATTCCAAGCCCGTGTAACTATTAAGATGTAAGGGCTCAACATCGAAGGTTAACAAAGGGCAAAAGATGCATGTTTTTGGATTTTGTATTTACATAAGCTTTTAACCTTCATAGGAGCACCTATATATATATATATGTTCTCTTTATTTTTTTTTGTAAGGCTCTTACCCCTAAATCTTGGTCCCATGCAACTAGTAAGATGTAAGGGATCATCACCAAGGGCCAAGGTGGGTAAGCAAAGTCACTTATGTTTGAGCATGCTAATGTTTTATTTTTTAAAGGCACCATAAAGGGGGACTCTATCATAAAGTAAGTTTCTAGACTCCATTGTAGGCTAGAATTTCTCCAAGTTATGGAAGAAGATGTAGGGAAAGAGGTGTACTATGATTGTAAGAAATGGGATAAAGACTAGTGTAACATGGTTATTTTGAGGTGGTGAATAAATGTGAGAATAGGGTGAATGTTATGTGTTGCATTTCAAAAATATTCATATTGTGCAAACTGACCAACTAAATACCATAAAATGAAACTTCTACCATGCTGGTGGATATGTGACATGTGGAAGTGCAATACAGATGAAAATGTGTGGTATATGAGGATTAGATATAGAAATGTTTTAGATGTAAAGAGTTTATGGACATACCAAACTCTTCACCCTCTAGAGTGCATAATTGATAGGATCCATTATTGAAATCTTTTATTATTAGGTAGGGGCCTAGCCAATTGGGTCTAAGTTTTTGACCCTCCACTTTATTTTTGTTGATCTGACTATCAAGTCTAAGGACAAGGTCTCCAACATGAATTAGATGCTCATGGACATTTTTATTATATTGTCTACACATATGGTCAGTGTAGGCGATGTGATCATTGGTGTTGATGATCTGATGCTTGTCTAAATTTTTTTACATGGAAAAATGTCCTTCTCTATATTTTTATTCATTAAGGAGGCCATGGGGAAATGTGGAGGCTAGCTATTTTAACCTCTAAGGGTTGAATATCTTCAGACCCAAATACTAATGAATAAATGGTTGCTCCCATGGGTGTTTTAATAGTTGTTCTATAGGCCCAAAGTGTTGGATAGAGCTATAAATGCCAATCCCATTTAGAGTCCTTGACAATCTTGACTAGGATTGACTTCAAGGTCTTGTTTTTAGCCTTGACTTGGTCGTTAAGCTATGAATAATACATAGAAGCTAGGTGGTGTGATATATTGAATTTCTCACATAGTTCATTAAACTTGGGGTTTTTAAAGGGGGGTCCATTATCCGTAATGATGACTTTTGGGATCCTAAATCGATAAAGGATCCAGTTTAGGATGAAATATGCAATAATAAATCTGGTCATTATTGTTAAGGGCATCACCTCTGCCCATTTAGTTAAATATATGATTGTCGTGATGATGAAATGGTTTTCATTTAAAGAAGCGAGAGAAAACTTACCTCCTAAGTCTAGTCCCCAAGTAGAAAATGGCCACAAAGTGACAATGGTTTATAATTACCTAGGGGTAATATGTATCTCATGTGAATTTTTTTGGAACTTCTCACATTTATGTATATACTTGTTGAAGTCATGTTCTAGGGTAGGCTAGAAGTATCCCATCATGTGGAATTTTCAAGTGGTCACATGGGCACTATAGTGTCCACCACACACAACATTATGATAGTGAAAGAAGACCTTTTTTGAATCCTCTTATTTGACACACCAAAGTAAGATGCCATCAAAGTCCTTGCAATAAAGTATTGATTCCAAGATGACGTATTTAGATACAATAACATGAAGGCATCTCCTTTAAAAATTAGCATTTTTGGGGTAAGTTCGGTCAACAAATTAACTAATTATGTTTGTGTACCATGGAGAGGAACCGATGGAAGGTTTTTCTATATGGCACAATACTTCATCAAGAAAATTGGTATCTATGAGGTTGTTAACCTCTAAAGGTGAATCGACCAACCACTATGTGATGATTTATCCCTTAATGCACTTTTGATTAATATAAGTCAATTCAAACTCGCTCAAAAGCATGATGAAATTCCCAACCTTTTAAGAGAGGGCTGGTTGGGTTAGGAAAATTTATAAGGCTTTGGATCTTACAACTCTTGTTTTTTGATTAAGCATATAGTGTCACATTTGTCTGGTTGTGAACACTATTGTTAGACATTCTTGTTTTGCCTGGGTGTATTGTGTCTCATAATTGACAAAGGTTTGGATAATGAACACAATAATGTGTTCTTTATCAATGTTATCTTCTTGAGCTAACATACTTATGAGAGACACCTTGGTCACCGTTATGTAGAGTATCAGAGGCTTACCTGGCATAGGAGTCATGGGTGTTAGAGGGGATATAATAAAGCACTTTACTACTTTGAATGTTTCCTAATAATCATTTGTCCAAGTTAATCCATTTGTATTTTTGATTAGATTATTGATGGGATTCACAATGTATGTAAAGTTAGGGACAAATCACTAGATAGATCCCAATTTTCCTAAAAATGTCCTTATGCTAGATTCATCCATGGGAGGGTTCATTTATAAGATAACTTGGATCTTAGTGGGGTTAATGTCTATCCCCTATTTAGAGATGATGTATTCAAGGTGTTTCTTGATGGTTTCTCCAAACACACATTTATCTAGATTGAGGGTAACTCCATATTCGATTAATTAGGTAAAGATAATACGTAATACTCATAAGTATTCTTCACACCACCTTGATTTTCTAATAAGCTCATCCACATAGAAATCCACTATATTATGAATGAGGTCATATAATATGTGAGTCATGGCCCTTTAATACATTACCAGGTGTTCTTTAGGCCAAAGGGCATTATAACATAACAAAAGGTTACCCAAGTTATGGTGAATAAAGTCTTGCTTTGATATTCATTAGAGATGCAGATTTATTTATATCCTTAAAATCCATCCATGAGTGATAAGAACTCATATCTTATGGTGGCATTGACAATGACATCGATAGATGGGAGGGGGAAGTCATATTTTATGTATGCCCTATTGATGTCTTAAAAAGTGATGCATATTTGAATCCTACCATTCTTTTTAAGAATGGGGATAATGTTATACATCCATTTGGAGTAGTTGATAGGTTTAATGAAATTAACCTTTAGGATTTTAATGAACTCCTCTTTTACCATTAATGCAACTTTAGGCTTGATAGATCTATACTATTATTTGATGTGTTTCACATCAGACATATAATCAGGTTATGGATGACTACATCAGGATTGATGCCTATCATGTTAGTATAAGAGAAAGAAAAGGCCTAAAAAAGCTCTGTGAGGAGTTGCTTATGGTCCTCCACCTCTTGTTTATAAAGAGAAGATCCTAGCTTGAGGATTCTAGGGTTCTCCTCTATCCCAATATTAATGTTAATAATTTCTTCAATGAGGGATGTATTTCCATCCTTTAATATATTAGGAGCTCGAGAAAGGTCAGGGTCTTCATCTTTAACATTGAAGACATCATGCTCATTAGAGTAAGAGTGGTAATCCTCTATGTGGCAGTAGGATTCATCAAATTCAGTCCCGTGGGCCAAGTTGGGATAACATGTAAATGAAAACCCCTTTTATGATGAAAATAAGGGAGGTAATTATAAGCTTGTAGGAATTCAAGGATGGCCCCATAATTATTAGCTAGATTAAGGATAAAAGGGTCCTCATATTACTTGATGTGGGTGACTGTTTGGTTGTTAAGGGCCTTACTTACGAGAGGATCCTTCCTAATTGATATTATGAAATATGGTTTTGGGATTATCGGATGGGGGATGAAACATGAAGATGAGGCAACCAAAGAGTTGATAAGATGGTTACTTTATCTTGGGATTGCTTTGATAGAGACAAAATCAAAGTCCTTGGTGACCTCATAAATAATAGTCTTATACAACTAGAGTTATTCAGCCTTGGTTTGGTAGACTTTGGAAACTTGGTTTGCCACTAGTTATGAATCCCCTTGGATCTTTAAGTTTTAAATACCTTGGCACTTTGTAATGAGCATATCAAATAGTAGGGATTTGTATTTGAATCTGTTATTTGTGCACTCAAAGTCTAGTTTGAATTATAAGGGCATAACTCACCCCTTAGGGGAAATGAGAATGACCCCTGCTCTGGCACCTAGGTGGCACTCGGCTCTGTCATAATGTAGGGTCCATTAATCATGTATAAGAGGGGGGGTCATCAAGTAAAAAATCCTATTTTTTATATTTAAACCATGTGGATATTAGGTCCAACAATAGGTTAATCCACTCTAGCCTGAGCTATAATGTCTACTTCTTTTTTGGCTTGTAATTCTATGACTCATATCATTCAAGTTTTGCCTTGAAATCCCAACTAAGGAGCTACATCAGCATTTGGTGCCATGAAAGTGGAAGGTTTGGTATTATTATTTCCTATTACCATGGATTGATTATATTGAGTGAGAGGCTTGATGGGTCATTTTACTGTTGACCCTAAGTAAGGTGCATTTGGTGGTTAGGGAAAGGGTTATGGTAAATTTTTAGGTTCTAGGTTTGTAGAGCCATAGGACTATTTGTAAGGGTCTAGATGTTTACATGTGTACCTCCTAAGAATATATCTACAAATGTTTGATTTTGATCCTCTGGGAGCCTTTGTATAAACTTTTTATATTTTTGATAGCCCTAAATCTCATAGCCTATGACTCTATGGAAGAGACAATAGACATTTGGATCATAATCCCTAGGCCTTATGTTCTATCCTTACTACCTGAACCCTTATTGATTCTTGTGTGGGTAATAGTTTTAGTTTTGGAATTGGGGGTATTATTCATTTGTTTGATACTGATTTTGATTATGGTTTTGATATTGTGCATTACAAGGTAGTGGTTAGTTAAAATCAACTGCAAGAATGGCCAGTTAAGGACTTTGTTTCCTACCCCATGCATTGTTGATGTTGGTGGTGTTATTTGTAGGTGGGTATTGATAATTTATTATTGGGTTTTATTTGTTGGCTTAATTAGTGATACCATTAATAGTAGCATTCTTATTGTAGTTTAGGATCTTAAGACCTTGGTTGTTCATGTTGTTTAGGCTTTGGTTCATACTTTGATATCCCCCATTATTTTAATTGAGGGTGACAATGCACCCATTGGTTCCATAGGTTAACCATCCACTTTGATGGTTGTTTAGTCAATGCATAGTGCACTTTTGAAGGCCTCTTATTATGATTAGTATGGGAACTTTTGGGTATTTTCCATTGTTTCTTTGTTAAGGGAATGGAGGAAAAGATTGCATAACTCTCGTTGGTCCATGTTAGGTACATTGGCATAGGAATATAAGACCCATCATAATATCATGATGAAATGGGTATTTTATTCATTGTATTCCTATTTGATATGCAAGAACTCTTATATACCAGTCTTTAGGAGTTTGTTCATGTCAAATACTTTAATTAACTTGGCCATAAGCTGGTAAAAGGAGTGTATGGACCCTTTGGGGAGGTGATAGTAATAATCAAGGGTTATCCATTCAAGTATCTTAGGGAAGATATTTTATACAATGCCATCAAAAGGTAGGACCTACTTGACAGTGGTGGCATAGGCCTTCATGTGTGCATTGGGATCCCCTTCCCTTTTTCATTTAGGAAGATCTGGTTATGGATGTGGGAGAAGGACTCCCTATATGTTAATGTTGAGGGATTATTTAAGGTATTCAACATAGGTTCCCATGTTAAAAATTATCACCATTATGGTGAAGTTGGTTTAAGGAGGCATGGTAGTGTATGGGTGGACTTGATAGCTACCAAGAGGTATGAAAGAAAATTGATAGGGGGTACAGAGTAAGTCAAAGAATAATTATCTAGCTGAGTAGACTTCAAATACATGTGTAAGTATGAGGAGACACTATGAGATGTGGGAGGAATCATGACTTGTTATGGCAAAGTGTACGGGCTTCATTATGGTGGTATATGGGTTGTCTATGTGTATCTTAGTGAGATATGGGGTGGGACATATCCCATCTATGGGAGATGATTATCTGTGGGAGGCATGTGACTTAGAGGCATAGGGAATTATGGATTGTTTTCTACTATATCGTTTGGTAGTGGTGGAGCATACATGTATACACTCCTTACTAGAGTTTGAATCAAAAGTTGGTAAGATGAATAAGTTTTTGAGACATCAAGGTTGTAGACCCTGTGGGTGAGAATGTCTCCAAGAGGTTGCTGAGAGATGTGGTTCTGTTGTGGTATTTTCTCTTGCAATGGTGGGAGCATATAGGTTTGTTGTTGCAATGTGGGGTAATTTAATTTTAGAATGGGGAAGAAGAGGGATGAGTTGGTATAATGGGGTTTTGGCCAATCCCTTAGCTTAGAGATTATTACTTATTTTTTAGGTCATGGATACGACCCACTAGGGTGTTGATGAGCTAATTCAAATCGATGTTGGTATTGGGGCCCTAGGTCTCTGATGTAAGGAGGTTTTATGCCTGAGATGAGGTTATATAAGGGGGTTACTTTGGGGTGGGATCCTCAAGAGTAGCATTGGTAGTGGTCTCCAATGGGTTAGCGGAGTTATGATTCCTATTAGGAGGATGAGAATAAACTTGCATGTGATTTAACTCATCCTCTAAGTGACATATCCTTCCTAAATAGTGATCATATTTGGCAACACTTTCTATTTCTAGGATTTATAAGCTAATGGATGGCCTTATGGCCATGTAAGGAGTGACTAGGCTTCCACCTATAAGAGTCATGGTGTTGGAGTATGGGTTTTTACTTGTAGATTATGATACATCACGTATCTCTTGAATGATAACCCTGGTCCTTACCTAAATGTTAGGAAGGGAGTAGTTGTAAGATTGGTGTTCTATGTTAGTGTCAAAGTTTAGGTTGTTTCAACTCATCAATGATAGTTCATTAGAGTTAAAATAGCCTCTCTTATAGACCTCTAGGCTAAAAGATGTGCTAATGTCCTATCCAAACATATTCTAGGGGTAAATGGATACCTGTAGAATAAATGGAAGGAGAAAAGATGGAGAAAGGAAAGGATAAGAAGAAGAAAAGGGTATGCAAAGGATGAAGTCCTTCACATCAGGTTCACCAATTTATATGCTCATAAATTAGCATATGCTAACCTATGTACTTGACTCCCTAAGGTCTAGCTAAGGTAGCTGACATAATGGATGGTTTAGGGGTTTGGTTGGTTATTGAGTGGAATGGGATTTGGGATAGGTGGAGAAAATGGCTTCTCTAGATGGAACCAAAATACCTCTACAACATCTTGATGCTTGTTGAGGGCATCAAGATATATGGAGATAGATATCCAAGGCCCTTCAGTCTCTAATATCATAATAAGGTGGAGTTATTGGTCAATTCTAGGCTTAGGGAAATGAGGGAGATTGGGTTGAATGACTCACGAGTGAAGTTCTACTTTGTTAAGTTGACTTTGCCTGGCCAATGTCATACACTAATTATGAATGATATAATATGAAGATAGACCCAAGAAGAAAAAGATGGGATGAATGTTTGACTAAGCTTATATGACATTGTATTGATGTCCCCTATTCTATGAGAGAACAATGATAGGTGGATCAAGGATGTTCCCTTGTTATTTTAAAGTAGCTAAGGACTCTATGATGAGGTGGGGAATTGGGGTGGATCAAAAGACCTCACATATCAACTCAAAACTAATGTTAGACTATGTAATAATGGTGGGAATATGTGTCCTAAATCTAAGGAATAGGTTGTGCTAAATAAGATCTAGTGTTTCGAGAAAGGTCATCCAAAAGAGAGTAGGTGGAAGCTAGGGAAAAGAATATGCACTTATTCAATCAATGGCTTACAAAGTGTGCTTGTTGGAATGTTGAAGTAAGGATTTGATATGTATTTATTGTGTGAATAGAAAAGGCTTATGTAGGATGTGTTTTCTTTCACGGATGGGCAAAGCTTTTGATATGATATGGTTGCTTTCACGAATGGCAAGGCTTTTGTTATTGATTATTTGTAGACTTTTCTAGGTTTTTAACCAATGAATACTTGTTGAAAATAAAGAACTAAAATTAAATAATATAAAAATTAAAAAACAACTTAAATTAAAACTCTTTTTTCATCCTTTTCAATATTTGTAATGCATATAATGAGAGAGGGAAAAAACTTATAATACTATGCAAGATACTGATTTTTCCTAGATCTATTTACATGCAAACTAGATGCAATATTTTTATTTGTTTTAATTGGTTTACATGCAATGAACTAAATTCATAAATTAAATCTATTGTGCACAAGTAATATGATAAGATATTTAATCTAAAAAAACAACAATGAAACACTTTCTATGGATTTTCCTTATAAACAAACTAGGCTAGCTTTTCAACCTTTCTAACTTGCTATGTAAACAATCTTTTTTCTAATGAAAAGATAAAATGAAAGCAAAAGATATAAGTTCTTATTTTCTATTTTGAAAGAGATAAATGACAATTCTTTTAACATTTTAAAACCAATATGATATATAATTTACTACCTTCATACATTCACCTATGATTTCCTATGTTTTATATGTTTACCTAAGTGATTGTTTAAGATGCAAGAAATTTGTCTAGATCTTGACTAAAATAAAAGTCATCCTGGATAGAAATGAATTGAAGATTTAATAAGATATCTTTTTGAAATGATTGACAAGATGTATTGTTAACTTAATAGGAAACTAATCTATTAAATGCAAGCATAAATTAAAATTGATTATGTTTTTGTAGCAAAGACAAATGAAATAAATATATCTATTTCTCTATCAAATTTGCTTATTTTCTCTTTTAAATAGGAAACTAGTTTAATCACAAGAACAAACTATATTAAATATATATTATAACAAAGAATAAATATTAGAAAATTAAAAGAAATACAACCTAATTCTAGAATAAATCAGTTAAAGTGCAAGTAGTGTGTTGATAGAATAATCCTTAACATGCTAGCTTTGTATGATCTTATGTAAATTTAGATAATTATCTAGTTAGAGGATGCACAAAATATGGAACAAAATATAAAAGAGGAGAAGGCACAATCCACAAAAAGAAGAGCATATAAATTGAGGCTAGTTGATGTCTTGGCTTGCAAGGTCTATGTTGCTTTTACCAATGACACTTCTTCATTTATAATTATGTAGTCAACTAAAAAATACTATGGGCTAAATATTATAGTAATTTTAGCATGGTTGTTTCTACAAAAACTTCTCGATAAAAATCTCTAATGGCAATTTTTGGATCTAAAATCAGGCTAAATTGGGCCTTCTTGTAAGAAGAGAATAGATTTTACATGGGAGAGTTCAACTAAGTGTGATAGTGAGTTCAACTTGAGATGAACTGAAGAAGGTTAAAATTTGGAGAGTGACTAATTTTGGCATGATTGGACTGAACACAAGTGATAAGAATAAGAAATAAAAAGCTAATTATGAAAAACACATGAAAATGGGAGTCACAAGAGTTAATTTTGGAAGGCATTTCCATTGTGATGGAACTGTTGCTTTATGTAGGCGTAGTTGTAAAACTATCACTTATCTTGTCAAAACCTCCCTATAAGATAACATAATCACCTCTATTTTAATGCATAATTACCCTTTTATAGCAGAATTGCCTCTTAGGTTTCAAAACTACCATAATAGTTATGGAAACTAAGGGGTAGTTTCATCACTGAGGGGGGCAATTTTATCACTTGGGGTGGTAGATTTGTCACTCATGGCCAATTTTTAAAACAATGTGGAAATGGCTAGTAAGATCATGATTAATGGGACTTAAAGGGATCAAAAGAGGAATGTGGAGCATAGGGGGTTTAGAGCTAGAGAGTTCTCTATGGAGCACAAAATAAGAGGTCATAATCAAATTTGTATCATAAATGTTGCATCATGTAATTTTTAGGTGCATATAATAATAAATAGGGAAAACAAGTCATAAAAAACATTAAAATACCTAATATGACCACGTGATTACAACTTACATTCATCACTAAGACCTTCATATGAAAGAACAACAAAAGACATAGTACTTGTGGTTGTTTGACTAAATTAGGGTGTGTACAAAGAGCAATAAATTTATTTTGTAAGGTTGAAGCTAGTTAGTCATGCTCTAATTTAGTTTGAGAGTTATCTTAATACTTTGGTTGTTAAGAAAATACCATCAATTAATAAATGGGATGAATTTAAAACTTTGATTAAGAGGTAATTTTATCCTATTTGTTATGAAGAGGAAAGGTCTATTGAATGGTAATATTTGAGGCAACAAGAAGGCCAAAGTGTGCATTTCCATACAAGTGAGTTTATAAAAGAGGTGGTCCAAATGGGAAAAGATACATTTTATCATGATATGCTCATGAATTATGTTGGAGGGATGCATAGTCACTTAAGGAGTCCTATTTTACTTGCCAAGCTAAAGGACATAGATGAGGCTTGTTCTCAAACCCACTATATTGATAAATATGAGAATAATGGTCCATCTTCCTCTTCAAAATATTTATATGTTCCAAAGAAGAAAGGTGGGGTCAATGCTACTTTTATGATTTTTAAGAAAAATACTCAACAACATTATGGGCATTGTGATGTTGATAGCCACTTTGAGGATAAGTGTTGGAAGTTACATCTATAATTTCATCCATTTAAAAAAAAGAAGAAGAAAAAGGCCATGTCATCACTTCAAGGCAAAGAGGTTCATTGTATCAAATATGTGGATGATAGGTTGTGTTGTACCTCCATACAAAAAAAAGTATGTGTGAATAGTAATGATGCTTCTAAATTCTTCCATATCAAAGTTTAAATCAAGATGGTCAGAGTTGATGATATTTTTGATTCTTGCTCTCAATAAAATTTATTTAAGAAAGATCTCATAGAAAAACTTGGGTTGTAAGTATATTATCATCTTAATTCTTATGCCCTAAGATGGGTGATTGACTTTGTAATAAATGAACAATTCATTGAGGAATTTATATATGTTGCACTTGTTGACATTTATGGATTAGTTTTGGTAGCCCTTATATGTATGTTAGAGATGTTATTTTCAAGAGAAGTTCTAATCAATACCATTTGGTTAATGATGGGAATAAATACACCATTCATTCCTATGAAGGCAAATTTAAGCTCTCCTTGGTGAGTTCCACTCAAGGTAATTAGTTGCTTAATGATAGTGGTAATTTTTATTTCTTTATTTTGAAAGATAAAAAAGAATGTATGGATACTCATAGAAGGTATATTAACAAAGAGAATGAGGTTCAATTGTTATCAAGATGTCCACTTTCAGATATGGGTCTCCCTTGGCAAAGAAGTGAGCCACACAAGGGGCATGAAAGGGTGGACTCAACAATTCACAAGGATGATAATTTATTTCAGCATATACACCTCTAAGTTCAAAAGAGGTTCAAGAAGGGGTGAATGAAATTTCCTCACTACAAAAGTTCTTAAGCTTTTAGGGACTTAAAAGCCTAAAATTGGGGAGGTATGATCCAAATTTGGATCCTAGTATATTAGTCACGTGTACTAAGTGTCCACTATACTCAATTATATGTAAGTTATGATATTATGACACTATTTTAGGAGTTTAATACACTCAAAATATCAACATCAGACATGCTTATGAGGCAAATCAATATGAGGGTGATCTAGACGATTTCATGGTGACGAGTCGGTAAGTTGCATGCTCTTGAGAAAAGACTATTTTCTATTACAAGGGTTAAAACAATATTGTATTTATATAAATATTATATTCAGATTCCATATTTTGATTCCTCTCAAAAAATAGACAAGTTAAAAAAAAGTCACTCAATTTTGAGGTCGTATACAAAAGTTATAGTCATTTTAAGTTGGTTTAAAGCTCCAAACTGTTGTATTCTGAAACTAGGGCTGTTAAACTCTAGAGCTAGCCGAGAACATGGAAGTTGAAGCATTTTTTTAATATTTTGAATTATTTAAGGTTTGTTTCAATTTATTAGGGGTTTTTAATATGGAAGAGCATAAATATAGGCCTCAACAATAAAAAAATTAAAAAATAAACAATAAGAAGGGAGATAAAGGGAAGTTAGATTCACATTATTTCTTTGGCAAGTTTGAGTCTTGGTTCTTAGTCTATTATTTATGTTAGATAAAAATGATGAATCAGGTGTTGAGAGTGTTGGAAGTGTCTATAGAGTACATATCATTTGTAAATGAGTGCTATATAGATGAGTATTAAATATTTAGTTTGTAAAGGCCATTGTTGGCAGTAAGCTTGTATACTTATTACAAAACATAGTGGAAGGGGAGTGCAAGTTGCCTCACCCACTAGAGTTTTTCCCAATTTGGGTTATGCAAGATAAATTTGTGTGTATATTGTGTGCTTTATTCATTCATTCATTTATTTCATATTCATGTTTAACAAATTATACATTACATTTTCTATACATGTGCATTTATATTTTAGCATATTTAACATCATCCAACAATCATAAATCTAATTATTAATCAAGTAACTATTTAACATATATATTGGCTACGATTAAAGTGGAATATCCACCTATATTATAGATCAAATATGCAGCTATTGATGATGTTGTTTAATTCATTTTTATGCTAGACTATTATTATGGAAGTTACATGAAGGAAGCTGTAGAGGCTGCAAGATTCGAGGAGCTTTATTTTCATGCATAATCTTAATGAACTTGGCAGATGGGATGTATTTTAGTTCCTCAATGATGTCTTGGATTGAAGTGTCAAGGATGGTCAAAGTTTGCTTTTAGTTTGTCAAATCTACCAAAACATACCTAAACATGTTGAATAATGTGTGAAGATGATCTTGACTTTGCATGATGCCTTGAATAACATCATTGCTTACAATTATAATGATTGGTTGGTATTGTATGCATGTAAAATCACTTGCTTCATTATAGTCAACTAATATTCCTATTAGTCAACACTAATTCCACTTATCTTATTTTATTCTGCTAATTTATCCTATTTCTAGCCATGAATCTAATATCCCCTCTAGTAATTCTCCATTTTACTAACCTTGTCCCATCCCACTATTCCATTAAATCTTCTAAATCCCCCATTATCCTAATCTAATTCCAATTATCTATTATATTAGTTTTTTTAATTCCCATAACCCCACCTAACCACCTTCTAGCCTATCCCCTAGGTATTCCTATATCCCTAAGAATCCTAATCCTATTATTTAAATACTTAAATAAAACCTATTATCCACTAAACCTACCCCTAATCCCATTTTCTAATTAAAAATTCCAAAATAATCTACCGACCCACACACCACTCTATGCTAGCCTTTCTTGAACCCCTAAAACCCTATGAAGAGATCTCTAGAATTAGAGAGTTCTAGAAATCTCTCCATTCTATCCCTCTTCCTCTAGAATTATCTATTATAGAGGATTCCATGGAATTAAAAAATTCCATGAAAATACTCCACCCTAGACCTTGATCTTCCCTCCATGAATCTATAAAACTAACACACCCTCACTTACTCAAGCCAATGAATGAAGGAATTAATGAATGAGAAAAAGAGGAATGAAGAAGTGAAAGCATAACACAAGTAAGTCATCTATCAAGCCTATCTAAGCCATTGTCAATCATATCCAATAAATCCAAAAAGCATATTCAAGCATACAAATCTCTGATTGGAGCTATGAGAAGGTAAAAATGATGGTAAGCATGCACACTACATTCTGATTTACCTTTTCTATCCCTTCCTATTGGTGTCATTATCTTTGGGTTTCCATTATCTCTTTGAAAATATTTTGTTTGAATTCCAAATTTGGTACACATTTTGGTGACCACAATGGCACGAACCTCCCTTATTTAGGCTAACACTCTTGCTGGAATCATTTTGGATGATTGTAGGGCCAACTGAAAGAGAAATCAATCATAGATTTTAAAGTTTTCACATGTTTGAGAATAGCAGTATTAATTTACAAGTCATGGTATTACAGTAGTGGTATCATTAAACAATAATCATAGTATTGTAAGTTAAACCATTAGCATTCAGGGTTTTAGTAGGGTGTTACATTTGAATAATATTTTTTAAGTGATGGTGTTGCTCTACTAATGTAGGGTCATTATTCCTAATAGCGATATCGCAACCTAAAGTTTTTCACATTTAGATAGACAATGGATTAACCCTATATTTTTGTCAGGTGTGTTGTTTATGGTGTGCAGGAAAGACATTACTCCTTGAATGACTACCAGAGGGTCATCAACATTCATTTTGATAATCTTGCTACTTTCGTAATTGCGGTATTGTCCTAAAAATAGTGGTATTATTAATATCAATCATGGCATTGTACACCTTGGTCCTACCTCCTATACAATTTGTTACTCTAAGATGCTTGTTGCTTATGTAGATTCTCTATGTTTTGCTATCTAACCTGTCTATATGAGAGAAGCAACTAAGGAACATTATCAAGAGGGCAAGAAATTTAGTCTAGTTTGAAAAATCTTGCCACTTTGAGACTAATGGTATTACACTGTAAGTAGTAGTATTATAATTTATATTAGCGGTATTATGTTTTCAGTATACGTAGGTCAAAACCCTTCTCTGTTGGTCTTTTACTACTTTGGCATTCTATTCAGGTTCTATTTTTGTAGATGAAAGAGAACATCCAAATTAATTAAGGGTGATTTGGTCTTGTAGGGTCTATAACATCCAAGGGAAGATTGCTGGGGTCTACCTAAATTTGATAATACCGCTACTTTCACAATCACAAGATTATCCTCTAAGTAGTGGGATTTTTATTGAGAGTAGTGATATTGAACATCTTTATTTTATCCATTAATTTTGGATTTTAGACAATTTTGATATCAATAATTATATTAAAAATGAAGCCCTCTAATCATTTTCAGTCTGTGAAAGTTTGATCGAGTAATTTTTAGCTCAATTTAAGATCATAAATTAAGCTGTGTAATAAGGTGACTTTCCTAGTAACAGTATTGTCCTACTAATAGCGATATTTCTCTATGTAGTAGCATTATTGTAGTTTCAAGTTTTTTGACCATTTTTTAGGTCTTGCTAGACTCTCAAGGCACATTTAGTGGATTTCTAACCTTTGTGTTATAGGAAAAGGGGGTGTCCATTTTGATCATTGTTGATTAAGTATTTTTCATAATTATTATATTATCATTAGTAGTTAATCATTAGCTTTTCTTGATCCTTGTGTGTGTGTGTGCACATATACTTTATTTATTTGCATGTGTGTACATAATTTGTCATATCATGTGAAGCTCACATAGGTAATAAAAATGGTTAATTAATTGTATCATGAGTTTACTTGTTTGTATAAACCTTCCCTAGGATAACATGTGACATGGATTTCATCACCATGCATGTGGATTAGTCTTTAGGGGTTAGTATCATGGATTTCACCACTACATGCTAATGACACTTCATGTTCTGGCAGAGTATAAATATCAGGAGAGTATTTTCATTATGGCCTAAGTGAAATTCCCCATAAAGGGTTTCATGGAGTGAGGGATGATTCAGTCCGTATACCCAGGGCAATAAAACAACATCCTATATAGACTTGGGTCCCATTGTACCTTTGTGTCTATAGGGGACTCCCTTAGATCCTTGTGTAAACCTTAGAATAGGAGCCTATGGCTATAATAGGTGTTCCACTATCGATTTTAATATCAGTGCCCAAGTGACCATCAGGAGCAAGCAAGGTCGAGAGGGTTCGATCAATTCTATAATGAGTCACCTACCTATAGCCTCACTTGTGTAGCCATTAGATGGTGTGGACATCAAGTTACACTCCCATATGGTTTACTAATTAGGGCTGTATATGTGCATGAGTTGTGATAAGGCATGTTTTATTTGTTATTCAAGTTGGCCATACCCATATATTTTGTGTGCATACCTTAGAAAACTTATAGGATCACTTCCATTATCCCATCATTCATTTCTTCATCTCATTCCATCATCATATCATCTTGACTATCCATATCACATCATCTTTCTTCTTCCCTCCATAACATTTTTACCTTAATCCACCCTCTTTTCATTCCATATCACTTTCTACACTCATACTAATATCATCCCTTCTCCTTGATCATTTGTATATTTTGACTAATCTTTGACCATCATATACCCTATCTTCTACATAGTCATACTATACTATCCCATCATTCTACATCTAATTAGTAGCATCACCCATCCCATAACACTTAGTATCCACTATCCTTTTTGTCATATCCCTTTGGACCATCCCACATACCCATATCCTTTTGTCCATATCATTTTCACTTTCTTATCTCACCCCCACCACATAGGATTCATCTCACTTAGCACCACCATCTCTCTACATCTTTCTTTGTAAACATTATCATACTTTCATCCATCCCAGAAGAATTATCTTATTTATATCCATTCCATAACATCCAGTCCCATTTCATATCTTTGACCACATCTTATTCACTTCATAACACATTAATTCCCCATAATCTTAGTGTCATCCCACATATAGTGATTATCCTCTTTCCATCGACTCTCTTCATCATCTATTTTCCTTCACATTTTCATCTCATACCTATATCCACCTAGTGTTCACCTCCATCCATAACCACATATAATTATCATTTTCCCTATTTTAGAACATCCCCATTTACATCACATATTATTACCCATAACCCATCTTCCATTTATCCACCCATATCATACTTATATCATCTCATACCCTTACTTATTTTACTATCCATATAGTCCATTTCTCACATCTATATCCATTAATTTACCCATCATATCCTTATGTCATCATATTTTATTCCATATATAGTCCATTCCCCACATCTATTATTCATCCCTTCATTCGTACTATTCTATCTACATTTAGTCCACCCTTCACATCTATCATCCATTTATCTTCCTATTATTTTATCCACATAGTCCATATTTCATAACCATCATCCACCTATATTATCCTTATATTGACTCATCCCCTTGTACATATATATCATCATCTTTTTGTACATCCTTTTACATATCCCATACTATCTTGTCATACCCCATCATATTGTACATCATTGCCTAATCATCATCTCATATATCTTTGTCACCCTTTCCTTGTATATCATTTTCATTATCCCCTCTCCTATCTTAAATTAGTCACACATTGTCATAAGACAACCTCATCCATAATCGATCACACCTCACTTTGACCTTGCCTTATCCACTAATCACACCATAGTCTTGACCATTCCCATATAATTTTTATTGACATCACCCCTTGTACTTAGACATCCACATCTCCCATATAATCATCATCAACATCTTGACCCATTCCATATCTTGGTACCACTTGGTTATCACTCATAAAGATCCATTCCCCTCCTTGTGATCTAACATAGTGTCCTTTATTACCCATTGTTAGCACCTAGTCCCTAGTCCATATCCCCCATATTACCCTCCACTTCTGTCACCCTCATCTTGGATCCACATATTGATCTTCCAGTTCCCTAATCATATATACATCATCCCTATCCAACCATATTTATTAGTAGTCCTTGTCCATACACCTTTTTAATCGCATCCCATCCTCATTCCTCCCTTGACTATTTAGTTGAAGATAAAAGATCAAAACTATTGGTGATCATTCTCCTTTCTACACATCATCATCCCAACTTGAAATTATTGTTGAACATAACCTTATAAGACATCAAGCTAGCACCCATCATTATCTTTTATCCTTATCAAGTGTCTTTTGTATCTAGCACCCATCAACTTGTCTACTTGCTCATTGACAAAGATATTTAATCCAATCATCATCCTTACTAGTTTCACCTCTTAAAAGAACTATTGTTCTCTTTATAATTTATAGTTATACTATCCATCAAAATTTTATCTTGAACACTAGTAGTCTCATCTTTTGAACTATAATTTAATAGTCAAATAACATTCAATATCACATCATCCCCACCTCATCTTATTTTATCATGGTCATCCAAACCTGAGCCCAATTCTTCCAAGGACAAGTTTCCAATCAAGAAGACCATATTAGGGGGCAACTCATGGACCCAAATTAGGAATATGAGGACTTCCATAGTGACATCCTTACACCATGGGAGGAAAATGACAACACCAACCCTCTTCATAACCTCCTTAATAATGAAGGTGTCTGTTAACTCCTAGAACAATATATACAACAAAACTGGAATATGGAAATTGGGGGCTCCCACCTAAATAATATTGACTGTCTATCAACCCTATTACATAATGATCACTAAGAAGTGGACCATGGATTATTAGATGAAGGTTACCAACAACCACCTCTCATTAATCAACATACTGAGGCTAATATGAGATAAACTGCCATTAAAGATTACTTAGACTAGCCTACACAATAACTTAATCTCCTCCTTTAGAATCAATGTACATCATCCCCACCTTGAACTAATACCAACACTTTTTAGGCAACCTAGAATCTCGATAATGTCCACAATAAAAATCATACCAATCATACCACTCATAATAGCCATCATACCCATATCCTACAAGGAAGTCAAAACCAAACTACCAATCCTCTTGGGGATCTTACCTTTGCCCAAGAATGGAAGATGATGTGTGTACCAATTTCTAAAAGGTGTTAATCCCATGTCACTCATTGAATCTTCCATCCAAGCCCTATCATGTGAATCATGTATCAATCTTCCATCCGCTAGTCACAAACTTCCATCCACCCCTTTTCCTACTAGTAAAGGGAATCCAATCTTGGCCAACTCATCTACTTCTAGTCCATCCACCTAGTCATGTCATCAATTAATTGATCAAAAGTCCAATGCTTCCACATATAAATCACAATGTGAAGTGGGTTATTATACTCCCCTTCCTATATCATTGGAATCCTTTTTCAAACAACTAGTCACTACCAAAATGATGGTCTATCCACCTATCTGAAATCTTGATCCCACGAAGCCCAAACCATTTGGATACAATGCCTTTTAATTTTGTACATATCATTAAGTTTGGGGGCATACCATTAATCAATGTCAACCTTTTAAAGATATTTTCTAGGACCTCATTGACCATGGTGATATAGTAATTGATGATGAACTAGATGAATCCACATCCCTGGGTGAATAAAAAGAGGAATGCCAAGATCCCCTTCCCAATCATGATCAAGATCCTCCCCTTCCAATCTAAGGTCAAGACACCACTCCTATCCTTGAAAAACCCTCCATCAAAGTTGAGTATATCTCCCATGATCCTGGTCCTTCCATCTCTCATGAACCCTTTCATGACCCTCTCCTTCAATCTATCACTCATACATCATCTCCCTCTCACCTATCACATCAAATACCACCCATTGAGAGGAAAATTATAGATAATCACTCCCCTAATAGTAACATAACATCATGCACACCAAAATTGGCATCAGAGTCACTATTAGGATCATGTATAACACTAATATCACAATTAGATTCCTCATTAGAATCATCATCCCTTATCAATATTGTATCAAATGATGATTATTCCCACTCTTTTGGAGATCCCAATTAGGATGATGAAGTCATAACTGAATATTTGAATGTTGTATCTATTGAACATTTTCAAAGTGGATATGATCCTACTTTGGATGTGTGTCTTAGTGATCCTTTGGAGATTCTTGAGGACACTTTCTACAATGTTGAGGCTAGGTCTCCTAGTGACTTTTATGAGGACTATGCTGCCCATTATCCCCTTAATCCATCACACCATAATAATCCACCCCTCATCTATAATTCCTCTATCTTACTCCATGAAGGGGCCATATAGGAACATGCATCATTGGATTCCCCTTTGCATGCAATATCATGTGCCATAAATACAGAAGTCTAAGACCATATTCCAAAATCCATAAATCATAATCAATTCATCTTTGATCCCATCAGTCAAAGTCAAGCAAAATAAAACCATCAACCTAATCAAACAATGTTTCCCCTTAATAAAGCCCAATATCAGGCACTAGGGGCATTTCAAAGTCAAAATAATTATCTATCAAGTCAAAAATCAATCCTCTCTAGTGAAGCCCAAAAACTAGCACTAGGAGATAATAAAGTCAAAAATCATATGGCTGATCATCCTCTTAAAGCTTGGATCAAATAATTATCAAGTCAGGAGGTCTTGGATCCCTTAATCTCATGGTACCAATCTCAAGAATACCCTCCACCATATCCAATGGTGTATGCAACTATTGAACTCTATTTTCACTCTCCATCCCATCATATCATTTGCAATCACATCCTTCCTTCCTATACTATATCCCATCACCACATTCATGATAGCCTCTCATCCACATCACATCTTACATCCCTAGGTAACATTATCCCTCATAGGGGTCATGAAGATACCTAGTTAAAACATTCAGAGGATGTTAACTCAAAAGGTAATAAAGGTCACCATCACAAAATCCTAGCATTGCCTTTCTCCAAAATTGATGTTGGCTAAATAATCCATTTAGCCACACCTTGCATCTCATCCATCATCCAATAAATTGAGATGCTCAATAAAGTCAAAAAAGTAAAAAAAAATCATTCACCCAATGGTGAAACACAGTCTTCTATCACCTTGGGCAAGTACCATGATGAAAATTGATCTCTAGCATCATGGTAGAGTAATCTATTATTCACATTGTTCTACAATGCTTAAGGGTAAATCCATCCATTTCATATCCTCTCCATTCTTCCCACGTGTTACATCCCTTGTCCACCTTGTCCATATCACCTATCATCTTATCCCTTATTTCATTGTCCATTGATACATCATCCACCATTATACCATCCATCTTGTCTCCTTTTCCTTCCTAACTTGACCTTTTTAAGGAAGTGGAAGGTGTCTTGACAATTTTCCTTACACCATCTTGGCATATCTTCCAATGGACACCTAGGAAAATAAACATTTGGCTCATTCGTGATGTGGTCATTGGAAATACCTACTCTATTCATCCCTTTTCAGCATCATCATCATCTTTTGTCATCCCATATGTCATCCCATCCATCTTCATCTTGGTTTCTAGGCTTGGTATTCCATTTGATAGTAACCCCATTTGTACAGTATACATACATATTCCCGAAAATCCCTAAAAATTGAAAAATTTCAAAAACCCTAAAAATCATAAAATTTAAAAAAGCCAAAAATAAGTTCATTGTGTCTTGTCTTATCCCCAATCCCCTAGTCACATCCATCTCCATCCATCTCCTATCTTCCTATCCATCCCATTCTTTAGATACCACATTTAGTATTGGAACCAATTCTAGGTGGTCACCCATCATATCTTCATCATCGTGTTGGCTAAGTGTTATCAACATACATCACCTTGTCAAGACTTTAATTTGGCACCTATCAAATCCTATCAAGGTCTTTTCATATCTGGCACCCATCCAACTACCCTTTTCTAGTATGAAAGGTACTTGATCCCATCACTATCCTTATCATTGCCTCTTCATGTCTATTACCCATCCAAACAATTTTGCTAGCATGAAAGGTATTTGATCCTATCATCATATCCTAGTCTTCTTGCTAGATTGGATCCTTGCAGGGCCTTGTCTATTAGTATTCCTTGGTCATCACTTATCTAATCACTATCTTTGGCCACTTTTTGATCTAATTTTAAGACCAAATAAGTAGTCAAAGACTATATCACCCTTACCATGTCATCGATCCTTCCCTCCTAAACTAGGGGCAACATATAGTCTATCCATATCATCTAATCCAAGTCTATCCTAAGTCCACAATCACACCATGATCATCCAACCCATCATCCAATCACTCATCCTATCATTAGGCAAGACATTATGACATTGCATGTAGATACCTTTGTACGTATTGCTTGTTTTATTATTTGTATTATTTATATGAATGTATATATCCGATTTATCTCATGTTTATTGTGTCTCTTTTTATCTATTAGGCAATGAACATGGATTCTAGAGGACACCAAAAGTACCCCCAAGGATGCAGAGTTTGACACTTACCCATGAACTTTGGCACAATGTCCTCTTGGTCATGATTATAACATAGGGCATATTTCTAAGTGCTATATTTTATTTGATTCATTAGACTATGATGAGTTTATGATATTTATGATGGCTTGATTTCATCAACATCCTTCTCCCTATCATAACCCATCCAACTAACATCCTATATTTTATCCTTATCTTCTTCATCTCATCATCTAAATCATATCCTTCAATGACTAATGACTCTAATCATCCTCATCTTCATAACTTTATAATCATTAATCATAATCATATTCATCTTCTAAGCAATCATTTTCATCATCTCCTCATCAAAACTACATCAATCTAAGGTCTTTTCAAACTATGTAGGTAGCACTTGGACACATTTCATTTCCCAAGGATAGCTCAGCCACTATCTCTATCATCCATCCTCATCCCCCAATTATTTGGTCACCTAATCACATCCTTAATTCTATCTTGTCATCATCATCATATTGATCAACTTTAGCTTTGAGCTACACCCATAATATCTTATTAAATCATCTTATCTTGGCCTATAGCTCTCCCTTGCATGCATCCTTGATCAGGATAAATCTAAAGCTTTGGACTTATATCCTATCATCATCATGTTACGATTAATTCCCATGCATGTGTCCTTTCTTGGGATGTGTCTATAACCATGATGCCCATCATCTTTATTCCCTATGCATATGTCCTTTCCAGGGGCATTAGTATCAATTTGTAGCTTATTGCTTGATGTAAAATTCATATTCTTCACCTTCTATCCCATATTTTGTCATCCCATCCCCTCATCTCTCCATCTTAACCCACCCCTCATTTTTTCTTTCGAGTGACCATCCATCTCATTCTTCCTCGCATGTCCCCTCGAGGGGGCATTATATCCCTAACATCATCTACTAACGTTCATCCATGACATGGTTTTTTCTTTGAAATACCATTAATCCTTACACTTTGTCCACTTACAATTCCCTTTCAAAGAGGGTAAAAATATATGCACCTAAAATCACTCACTTCATTACAGTCAACTAATATTCTTATTAGTCGACACTAATTCTGCTTATCCTATTTTAATCTACTAATTTATCCTATTTCTAGCCATGAATCTAATATCCCCCTCTAGTAATTCTCTAGTGTACTAATATTATCCCATCCCACCATTCCATTAATTCTTATAAATCCCCCATTATCCTAATCTAATTCCAATTATCTATTATATGGGAATTTTTAATTCCCATAACCCCACCTAACCACCTACTAGCTTATCCCCTAGGTATTCCTATATCCCTAAGAATCCTAATCCTATTATTTAAATCCCTAAACAAAACCTATTATCAACTAAACCTACCCCTAATCCTACTTGACCTTTAAAAATTCCAAAATAATCTACCTACTTGCCCACCATCCTACGGTAGCCTTTTTTAAACCCCTAAAACCCTATGAAGAGATCTCTAGAATTAGAGAGTTCTAGAAATCTCTCCATTATATCTCTTCCTCTAGCATTCTCTATTCTAGAGGATTCCATGGAATTAAAAAATTCCATAAAAAATCCTCCACCCTAGACCTTGATCTTTCCTCCATGAATCTATAAAACTAACACACCCTCACTTGCTCAAGTTAATGAATGAAGGAATGAAGAAGTGAAATCATAGCATAAGAAAGTCATCTATCAAGCCTATCCAAGCCATTCTCAAGCATCTCCAAGCAATCCAACAATCATATTCAAGCATACAAATCTTGGATCAGAGATATGAGAAGGTAAAAATGATGGTAAGCATGCACACTACATTTTGATTTACCTTTTCTATCCCTTCCTATTGGTGTCATTATCTTTGGGTTTCCATTATCTCTTTGACAATATTTTGTTTAAATCCCAAAGTTGGTGCATAGGTACGTCATAATTTTTTATGTTATGTCTTACATGATTTATTTGATTTCATCCACATAAATTTGTGATTGTGCTCCCTCAAATGTTTTGCACAACATCTCTAGCTCCCATGTTTGCATTTTGCTCATGATATTGTCTCTCAATGCTAATGATTCCCATAGAGCATTATCCATCTCAGTTGTTGATGCATAGATTTCCATGATCACCTTTGACTGGTCTGCTTGGGCTAAATTAGGTGCGATGTCTTTACATGTCATGATATTCTTTCTATCTTATCATTATCTACCATGTGCAGTTGGTAATCATTTAAGTGTTGTCACTTCTCATTTGGTTATTCTCGTCTCATTCCCAAACTTAGATATTTTGTAAAGAAATCACAAAGTCCTATCATGAATCCGATCTTTCTTCACTTTAAATAATGGTACCAATAACTTCATTGTGTTACATTGTTATTCTCATACAATTAAAATCATGTTATGTTCTCATGATTACATCTACTCCTACCAACCCTGTAAAAAGAAAATAAAAGTTGTAGAAATAAAATCCTAATTTACTTTGTGTCATAGAACAATTATTGTTGGTGCATTATTTTACATGCACTAATATTAAATTAATTTAGGAAGTTAGGTTTTCTACTAAGTATAATTAGTGTGTGCACATGTCTAGAGAACCATGCATTTAATGCTTACTCACCTTATATGTTATACCACTATTTATGGAAGCCATATTTAGTGGAACGAATAAGGAAAGGGGAGTTTGATATTTTAAAAGCTATTTATACCCCTAAAATGTCCCTTTTAGGGCATAATTTAAACATTTTAGAATTTGAGATAAACCCTTAAAATGAAAATACAATTTTTTTTATAAAACCCTAACTATAGAAAATTTCCAAATTTTGAAAACACTTATTTTAGATCAAAATACAATATTTAATTTCCACAAACCCTTAAAAAAATAGAAATTAAAATATTAATTTGTGGGGTCAAACCCTTAAACATCAAATCTTATTTTTAGCTCAAATGCAAGCTTGTAAATTAGAACTAAACATAGCTAATAATATGAGTGAAAAATAATAAAAATTTTAACCTTAAAATAGTATCAAGGCTAATGTTTGATCCCTTTAATAAAGTTTCTCCACTCCCAAAAGGTTTTTTGAGCTACAATGACCTGCCAAACACTACCCTATGGCTACGTCCACCTCAATGACCCTTCTAAATTATTGTGTCCACCCTCAACTAGCTCCTAAACTACTATGTCACCCTTCAATTAGGCCCTAGATGTCAACAAAGATGATATTCTTCCCTACTAAGACCCCTGAATGAAGTCACCATGATGAATTTGAGGGTTTTCATCCTCAAATCAAAAAGCTAATGAGGGTTTTCATGCTCAATAGTTGATGTGCAAGTAAGCATGTTTAACTTCAAAAGAATTTATTCTTAAATGAAAGATAGATTCCAAAAATTGACTCTCCACCTTCTTTTATACTTTATCCTTTCAAACTCCAAACTTACTTTATTTTAATAATAAAACATAAATTGTCGACATTACTTTTTGGTCACTTAATCATATTAAGTTTACTTTAAAGTATTTAAGAATACTTTTTATTTTATTAATAATAATATTATTAAGTCATCTAAAAGATTAGAAATGACCAGGGTCAACTTAAATAATACTATTAATTATTTTAATCTATAAAAGGGGATATTACAATCACTCATTTTCCTTTGTACAAAAATTATGTATTATATATTCAAAGACTTATTTTTCTTCTTCTTGTTGTGTCCAATGGCCTATGCTTTGCACTTTGGTAATGGTTTGCAAATTTGATCCTAGATGTTGAGTATACTTTACTTTATCTTCAATAATAATTGCTCAATATTTTGGTCTCTCTTCATTTGAATATGCCATTATTTATAGATTGAACCCTCTTAAAGGAATTTTCATAACCCTTTGAGCCCATTCTCAACAAACATTTTATAGGAGCATTTAAGAGACCTTTAACATGTGTCGTTAAGTCTAGAATGTGCTAAAAACTTAGGATTGATTATAAACTCAACCATGTTCTAAGACAATCAAATCCAATTTTTTAGATTTTTTTAATTTTTTAGGTACAAATCCATACAGGGATCATCACCATTTTTCCAAGTTTTATGAAATAATTATAAATTTTCAAAGCTTTTTTTTAGAAATTTATGTTTTTATAATATTATATATATATTTGTAAATCCCTGGTGCACTATCAAATATTCAGACACCATGATGAAACTCATATCTTTGACATAGACCATGAGTACAGAGATGATATCCTCTAGTGATGGATAGTTGGTCAAGATAGACTTGTTGGAAACATAATTTTAAAAATGGATGTTTTTCAATGTATTTATGGTACTCATCAAGAGTGATTGTTCCAGTGTAATGCATTTTTCTATGTCTAGGCATGGGTTTCAATATAATTTATGCATCCATAAATCCATTTGTTGTGCCTACTCTAATAACAATATGAATATCATTAATAAAAATAATTATTTATCCATTTGATTTTGTAACTTCCTTCATTACAACCTTCACCCTTTCCTTGAATTATCTACGAAATTTTGATCCAGTCCTCAATGACCCCATGTCAAGGGAGTAATTAGCACGTGTAAAGTTGTTTGCTTGGGGTAGAAGAGCTAGTGATCTAAGTTCATGGTGTTATCTACATATTTGGCATGAAAACCTAAATTGATGTTTGTAGAAATAATAAACTTGAGCATTTAAATTTTCATGGTGGTAGATTTATTTAAGGAGGATGCATGTGAAGTTATTTAAATTGGCTTCATCCTCCCTATAACATACCCTAAACCACCTACATAGACTCCCTCCACTCATTGCCTCCCTCTGTCCCAAGTGAAGCAATATGCACTCATTATATTTATATTTTTTAATTATATCCACCTTAATCATTCATAAAGATGAACATAATCCATTGCACAACTCAGACAAGCAAACTGAAAACAATACATATACACAAACTTGTAAGTCTACCCCTCAAGACATGCATTTGTTTAAAGTGCACAAAATTACCATATGAAAGAAAAAATCATGTTCAAAAAAACATATTCAAGCCAAAATAAATAACATAATTCAATTTCATTGTCGATAAATATAATTAAAATATTATTGCCTATTATTGCCTTTTTATAACATTTAGGAATTTAGAGGACAATCTTAAACTCCTTACTTAAACTATTAAAAAAATCAATTTTCTTTAGTCATTAATAAAGATAAAATTCATAATTAAATAGGGTAAATTCAATTGGTAAAATAAATTATGATAGTTATTTTTCTTATTTAAAAAAAAAAAACTAAACTATTACGAAGAATAAAAAAATATACTTCAAAGATGAGATTAAAATCTCAAAGAAAACCTAAAAGTATTTCATTAATCATGTTTCAGCCAAAGAAGAAATATACAAAATAGTTTAGAAATTATAAATTCTACAAATTCTTTGAAAGAATTTTTTCTTCTTGTTGCTAGAAGTGCTTATTCGACAATGGGTTCTCTTTTAGATCGAAGATAATTTTTTCATTGTGTTTCATGTTTGTACTTTAAAATATCACAAACTTCATAATGACACCCATCCCATCCATTGGGACACTGAATCATAATTAGGTTTAAGATGAGGGTGTCTATTCATCATAGGATTACTACCACTACCATTTTCTTCACCTTTGATGGCAAACACATTGATTCTTGTAGAGCTAACAACCATTTTTATACCTAGCCATCACTTCAAATTTATTCTCTTAAACTCACTGATTATGCAAGCATGCCCTCCTCTCTAGATTTAGCAAAGGGAATGGCATTGAAATATTGGGTTAATGTAATTGTAATTCTCCTTGGCATGTCTCTCTCACCTTAGCATCCCTTCCTACTAACCCATGCTTGCCTAACATTAAAATTAATTATTCAAGGATGGAACATACCACTATCATGCTATGTGTTATCAACTACCTTTGTCTTTTTGAATCAATTATCAACAATGTCCCTTTGATAAAAATTGTTCCTATTTAATTAAATTTTAATCATGCCCTACATCTCTTGATTTTTTTTAAAATTTATAATATAACCCTACACACACATATAATTATAGTAAATAGTATTAAATTAAATAGTATTAAATAAAAGTATGATACATAATATCAATATTATAATATATATGTAGATGATATTTTATGATTATATAACACATCAATCTTGTAAATTTGGCAAACTCATGACCTTGGCTATTTTTCTTAGTTTTACACATGCTTTACTTCTGCAAGCCTCACATTTGATCTATCTTATGCCCATTAGCCTATTAATTAGTTTGATCAGCCTTATATTGATGACACATACATCCCATCTTGCTCAGAATGTTTAAAATGTACTTATCTTATGCCTCTGTAAGTTTTGAGCTTATGTCTGCTCTCTTTTTCCCTAGACACTAAGGTCTAAGATAGACAATAACATCAACATTACTATTTTGACTTGATGTAATTGTCTAGTGCCTTCAAGTCATCAAATTTGGAAATAAAATGTATCATAATGGTCAGCCTAAGTGCTTTAATGCTATTTATCTCCCGTTAGGATTGGTATAAATACAATATCAACCCTCATTCATTCATAACCTATGAAAACCTAACAATCAGACCCAAAGAGCACTCAAGAAGTAGTCAAGTTACCAAAAGCTTTCTTATTCTAATCTATTATGATATTATTCAAAGGAACAACCTATCTATAGGTTTAAAGTACTAAAAGAGTAGTCATAAGGTCATATTTGTCAAGTTATAAGCTAGATCACTGTTGTATTTGCCTTACACATTACATGATTCACACATAAGCCAACACATAGGGAAAAAATACATGAGTACAAAGCCCTCTTCTAGAGTAATGAATATGTATGTAGTGCCCTCTTATAGTGGAGTCGTTGTGAGTCAGATCAACACCATGTACCCACTAACCCATATTTCCCCAAGGTCTCATTGAAGATATAAAACTAGGGTTTTGCCATTTCACTAGGAGTGATAGTCTATGACCTAGATTTGAATGCACCAAAGTGAAGGTGAAGCCAAACAAAAATCATCTAGGTGGTTGCATCTTATTTCAACAAATATTTCATACATAACACTAGCATCAAACTCAGATAGTAGTGTCAATACAACTATCCTAGGCTGATGCAAGTGTCTGAAGAGCCAAATGCACACGATCTAACATCAGACAATTATTCTAAAACTATCTTCTTGATTGATTCCTAATTTTACTAGATCCAACACTATATTAACATTAAAAATAGCTAAGTACTTTCTTTTATGTCATTTATATATCTAACATAGTTGTACTTTTTATTAATAACCTATCTTAGTTTTATAAATGTAACATATGGTACATTTGAGTTTAGCACATTAATTAGCCTAATGTAGATATGATATTCACCCTTGTTCCCTATAATATATATATCCTTAACCCTATCTACCCAAGTAAGATATCCTCTTATCCAAAGTAGGGTTAAACATTTGGTGAACTTGATTTGTGTGAGTGTAATTTTTTTTTAATTCTTAGGGTTTTAAACTAGTTAAGATTTTAGATTACTATACTTTTAATTTTCTATTGGTACTATTTTTCATTTAACTTGTGTGTAGACCTAATTGGAGGGTGTGTCTATTGATCATATTGAGCTTCCCCTCAACCCATCCAATATGTCTCAAACCAACAAGGGATCTCATACCTTGGATCATGATGATACCCATGTTGACAATGAAAAAAATACCAATCGAGTTATCATAAAAGAAGATTCTAATAATGAAAAGAAAAAAAAATGACAATGACCAAGTAAACAATGACCAAATGCATGTATTTATAATATTTTATGAGCACATTTGATAAAACCCTAAAGATCTTCATAGAATCTTAAAAACTATACTTGAAGCTAAAAATGCAAATATTGTAATGGATACATCCCTCCCCTTGAACACATTACAACTTAATACATCTAATAGGGGCATGAATTATGTGTTCCAACCTTTGTTCCTTGAAACTACTATAGATACATCTATTATGAACTTACCCATTGTTTCAATACAAATACTAGTTTTTATGCTTATTAATACTTAAAACATGTTTCCAACCCTTGTGGTGACTACTTAAATTGCTAATCAAAATCCCATTGGGCCTACAGTTTAATCACTTTTTTAAGTTGTAAAGACCTTGTAGGATAAGGTTACAAACATTGAATAAAAGGCTTCATAGTCTTTGCATGCTATAGATTCATAAGATGTGTTGCATAACCCTCTTACACTTGAGATATCTTTGCACCCTTTGCCAACTAGATTTGTTGTACCTTAGTTCACGTTTTATGATGGAAAGGGTGATCATGAACAACATATTCAAACATTCTATGTGATATGCCTTGATTATGCTTCAAATGATAAACTTTTGACCAAACTATTTCCAATGAGCCTTAAGGATTATGCTTTGAGGTGGTTTTATGACTTACCTCTCCAATCCATGAAAGCATTCAAACCTCTTGCATGTCATTTTTTGGCACACTTTTCTATTAAAATTATTGAAAAGGTTTCCTATGCTCAAATTATAAAGATAAAATGAGGAACCAATGAACCAGTCAATGAACATGTCTTGAGATATACGATAATGCTAGACAAAATCGACCAATCCTATGGCAGATAAAGAGTTACAAGATATATTTAATCAAAGTTTGAATTATTTATTACATGGGTACATTACTTTCAAAAAAATTCAATCTTTCAATGACTTATGCCATGTTGTAAGGGACTATGAAATGAAGTAGGACCTCATCGACGATCAATAGATTACATTTGACAATCCTCCAAAAGAATCTAGTTCACAACTTGGTGATTACTAGAAATATAAGATATTTAATATTTAATTACAAAACCATCCCAAAATAGAGCCAAAAGTTCAAATGGCATATAATACACATCCTTCTACATCATATTATGGACACCCACTAGATGGGGTTATTGGTACTTACACGAGACATATACCTCTTATGGTTCATAAACCTACCATTTATTTTGATGAAAATGAAATTAAGGATGATGAATTTGATCTTCATTCTCTATTCATTTGAACATACATTGATAAACACCCTATCCAAGTGTTATGATTGATATTGTTGCAAGCAAAAATGTTTACACCATGACATTACACATTTGGGTTATACTTATCATGATTTATACCCATCTACTATATCAGTTAGAGTATTTGATGGGACCTCTCAAAAGGTTCTTGGTGAGATTGATCTACCTATATAGGTCAGTCTCATGCATGTGGTTAATACTTTCTTAGTTATGCTTTTTATGGGTGTATTTGACATATTGTTGGGATGACGTTGGATACATACTCTTCGAGCAATACCTTCTATAGTACATGGGTGTGTTAAGTACATTCATGCCAATTGAATAATTAAAATTTTTAGTATATCATATGAGTATCCTCTTGAATGATATAAATTCATACCCAAGCAATTAATTATCTGGCCTATTAAGGCTAATAAAAGGGTAAGCAACAAGCAATCCCCTCTACTAGGTGGCCAATACTTGAGAGATATTTACATCAGAGATAGACAGTGGGTTCCAAAAAATCCTCATCTCTTATGCACCATATTTAAATATCCATAACACCTATACATTCTCCTACTATTACTATTCTAAAGAAACCATATGATACATAGAGATGGGTTTCAAGAACCCCTATTCCTTTTATTGGTACTTCATGACCCTAAAGTCCTATTATACATATGTCAAACATTACAGATACTATAATAACAAATATTACACCTATATATGATCCTTGGTAGTACCACTAGTTTATTGCACCACATTTTGAGTGGGGAGATAGCTATGCTCATCCTTTGGATGAGATCATAGGATGATCTTGTCTCTTTCAAAAATACCAATAAAATCAAAACAATCAAAAATTCAAAAATATTTGACACCTACATGTTTTATTGGATCATTGGCATCTGTGTTAGTTTCATGTTGAGGACTAGCATATCATCTACTCCTACATACACATACATAGGCATACATAGATACATGATACACTTATGGGTTTTGGACCTTATTTTACTCATATCACCAAGACATTGGGGGCATCCATCTTCTATGATCTTGATACACATAGGTTATATGATTTGATGATCACTTTACACGCTCCTATTCCTTTTATTGGTACTTCATGACCCTAGAGTACTATTATACATACACCAAACATCATAGATACTATAATGACAAATATTACACCTAAACATGATCCTTGGTAGTACCACTAGTTTATTGCACTAGGTTTTGAGTGGGGAGATAGCTATGCTCATCTTTTGGATGAGATCATAAGATGATCTTGTCTCTTTCAAAAATACCAAAAAAATCAAAATATTCAAAAATATAAAAACATTTACAACATCATATTCAGATATCCATAACACCTAAACATGCTCCTACTATTACTATTCCAAAGAAACCATAGGGTACATAGAGATGGGTTCTAAGAACCCTTATTATTTTTATTGGTACTTCACAACCCTAGAGTCCTATGATACATACGCCAAACATCACAAATACTATAATGATAAATCTTACACCTATACATGATCCTTGGTAGTACCACTAGTTTATTGCACCAGGTTTTGAGTGGGGAGATATCTATGCTCATCCTTTGGATGAGATCATAAGATTATCTTGTCTCTTTCAAAAATACCAAAAAATTAAAACACTCAAAAATTTAAAATCATCTTGGGAGGTCCTTCCAATATAGAGTGGATTATAATAAATGATTAGTCAATCATTAGTCCAAGAAATCAAATAAAAATGGATAGAGAGCTAATTAAATCAAGCCAATCTATTCATGCGGGGTTTTGCTAATAACAATGAAGAATAAAATGAAAGAAAGCAATACTAAGTACCTTTCCAAATCAATTCCATTGCTCAAAATCAACTCAAAAATATGTTCTCCCCTTGATCAAACATTCTTATCTTTAACAATAATGGTGATAAACTCCTCCAATATCTCAAGAACACTCCATAAAATCTAGGATCATGATATTGAAACTATCTAATTGCCTATCAAATAAAGCTAATTCAAATATGAATAATACAATAATCAAAACAAAAATGAGTTGTGAAGATATTTTAACATTATAACATTACAATAATTGAGCTTAAAAATGATGTTCATGGCCTCTCTATATATAGATTTTTGAGATTGATCAAAATGAATTGTGACAGTCCATCTTGAGATCAAGATGTGTGGCTAAGAATACATTCAATTTTAGCAGATAAAATCAATAAATTCCCTCATAATTATTTGGGAATAAAGAGCATTAAACAAGCATGAGAGGCATTAAAGAGGCATGGGAGGCCATAATACGATATTTTATGCATTTATGGCTTAATGGATGCCACCCCATATATGACATCACTAGGTGATGCAAATATCAACAATCAATTTTCAATAATGAGATATTCAATAAGTTCCATGGAATTCTTACTGAAGCTCTTAATATAGATTAATTAGCTTAAACAAGGTTAATCAAGTTTAGTGTAATTCTTTGGAAATTGGTGCACAATTAATCAAAATGGTCAAAAAGTCATGTGACTTGGTCATAATTTGACTAGAGAAGAATTGGAAGGTGATGTTAGATGCATACAGACCGTGTTCCCATTTAGGATGTTGCTGACAAAAAATAACAAAGGCACATGATGTGTACAAATGATTTATAAGAAAATAGTGATCCAGATCACTAAATGGCAAAATCATCATTTTGACTTGAAATGATTTGATCAAAGTTAGGTATCCCATAAAATGCATTACCCCATTTAAGGATACATTATCCTAAATCAACACTTGTAAGTGACAAGCTCAAACCATTTAGCATGTTTTATGGATTTTAGCCTAAAACGTGCATTTGAGTAAGATTGATGATTTCAACACAAATGGTGTTAGGAATCAGATGTCTACATTTTACCCTTGTTTGAAAAGGCATAGTGAGACATTTAGGCAAAGTAACATCTTTTCAAAGAAAAGAGTTGTCAATAAAAATTGGAACATACCCATGATGCCCCCTCACGAGGACATACTAAGATGAAAGAGAAGGATGGACTCTCAAAAAGAGAGAGAAAATGAGATCAACTCATGGAATAGATCACATCTAGATGAACTAATGATTGCATGCATATTTACTATTAATGATCAAAATATAATTAGAGGTATAATAGGCTATAAAGATGAGGGGAATGGTAAGGAATCAATCTAAATATGTAAGGGACACACCATAAATGCACCCAATTTGAGAGTGCAAGCTACATACTTATGACATTGATCAATACTAAGACAAGTTGTATACTAAAACATTGCCATCATGGGAAAAAGTGTGGAGAGCTTGGAATTAGAGGAAAAGGGAAAATATGGTCTCCAAAATATGATAATAAGAAGTGCCGCAGTAGAGAAAATTTGATCTTGATAAGATATTTATGCCCTAGTAGGGCTAATTTTGATCATTGATAAAGAATAAATAATGGTTTACCCCTGTAGGGCTGATTTGATTCTGACATTGTTTAGATGTTATGCCCCTGCATGGGCAATTGGCAAATAATTAGCTCAAGAATATAACCCAAAACATAGGTTAAAGCAAGTGGGTGCAAACATAGATGCTATGGTAGAATGGCATAAAAAGCCACAAGAATCCAAGCATGTGAGAATGCACAAAATGATGAAAGAGATGAAAAATGAATGAAAGATAGCTGAGTTGACCTCAATAAAAATTGAGCATTGCCTACATAATTTAGTAAGACCTCAAGTCGATGTAGTTCTCCCAAGAATGGGATAGAATGGAATGAGGGATGAAGAAAACTAACCAAAAGATTGATTAGAATTATGATGTATGTAGAGAGATGCACATCTAAGCATAGAGTCAAGTGTGAAAATGCATGGTACCTAGATGCCTATTTTCATATCATGAGCCTAGATTATGCATAGTGATATTTAGAATTGTTCATTAGAGTGATGTTGATGATAAGACTTTGAAACCTGAGCACAAAGTGCTTGATATAGAAAAATAAATTAGGTATCATAAGTATGAATAACTCATAATGACATGTCATTTCAAATGCACTGAGCCAGTTCAAATGTGAATACCTATAACTAAGGATAATGGTAAAACAATAACCAAAACTAGAGTTACAGCTATTTACATTTAAACAAAAAATCAAAGACATAAAAAGATAAACATAAATGAACCTAACTTAAAATTGAGATATGAACAATAGAGACTTAAGGAGGAACAATAATTTTTTAAAAAATGAAAAGAAAGAACATCTGAATGACATAGGATCAAGATATGAATAATCAATATCTATGTGGTCCATCGAGATGGTCTTGAACTCAAAAGAGAAAAGCAAGACACCAAAAACAATCAAATAAATAAAAAGTTCCAAGAACAACTTAATAACACGAGATCAAGATATAAATAATCAAGATCCATGTGATTTATCAAGATGTTTTGAAACACAAAAGAGAAAAGCAAAAACATATAGGGAAACACAAGGCCAAGATGATACAAGAAGTAATAAAAAAAGAAAAGGAGAAAAACTAAAAGGAGAGGTGAGAAAGCACAAAAAAACACCAATAAAATGCAAGAAAATACCAAAAAAACTCAAATAAACACACAAATAAAAACCAAGCTAGTACAGTTTAAAGATAATTATTCATGCACATATGGTAGACATGTTAATTTCCACCATAATGTAAAAAATAAAAAGGACACAAAAGTTATTCTCTAATTAAAGAAGAACAATGATAGAAAAATGGGGGAAGAGAAGAAAAAGAAGGGGTTGGCTGAGTTGACTCCAAATGTACAAGACAAATGGATATTGCCAACATAGTTTCATGGATGCATGTTCCAATATGAACTTTAGGACAAATGTAGTTCTCCCAAGAAGTGGGATAGAGGACATGATGATGACCAAAAACATATGATTAACTTTTTAGAATAAAAGGGAAGACTTGACAAATGAGATTAGTCTTGTAAAATGGCAAGCTGATGGGATGAGAAAGAATGATCTTGCAAAATGGAAAGTGCATGGGACAATATGAATTGATCAACATAAAATCAGTAGGATAAAAATGCTTGCAAAATGGAAAGAACATGATGATCATAATGTACATAAGTAAAAGATAATGTTTTTGTTCTTTTGTGGATCAACTATCTAATGTTTTTGGTATTTTCAAAGTATTTCCAATGTTTTTGGTGTTTTTGGGATAAAGTATACACAAGGTGGGACTATCTAGTTAAGGAGATGCTCGTCTGAGAGTAGAAGTTCCAATAAAATAGCTAAGTTGGTTGTAACAACCCATGCTCACAAATCGATGAGAGCGGGGATTTTAAAAAGGCAAAAATGACTACAAAGAATAAGAAATGTAATATAGAATAGTGTGTAGCACAAAATCAATCTAAAGAACCATATGGAAATGATTTGGAGATGTAAAGGTGTTCTTGTTCCCTTTTCTATAAAATAAGTTGCAAAACACTATTTTGGCTGAATTGCTTTGTAGAACTAGCATTGAATGCATTCATGAGACATAATCAAGATCATAATTAGTCAAGGGATAAAAGCGTTCAAGCTTACAACATGCTTAAGACATAAAGAATATGGTTCTAAATGAGAAATATCTAGAGTGACAAATGGTCTAAAGGTTCAACTATTTAATTGGATAAAAAGAATATGGCTCTTTGTAAGAGAGTGGTCCAAAGAATATGGTCCATGATAAGATGGTCCAGGGTAGTATAAAATGGTGGGATAAAATTACTTCAAGACAAGTTACCCCAAAATCAGGGGTCTTGTAGACAATGGTTCAAAACTATTTATGCATATAACCTATTAAGGTGTATGATGGTCATGGGATCTATAAGGTCTTCACCATTCAGATTAGCTAGTTGATATGCCCCTAATCCATAGTTCACCATGATAATATATGGGCCCAACTAATTAGTCTAAAACTTACCTTTATTTTTGCATCCAACATTCATGTTCTTTTGGTTCTCTTTCAAAACCAAATCACCAATCTTAAACTCCTGAGGGAGAATGCACTTGTTGTAGCTTCTCTGTAATATGTTCTGATAGGCTTGCAAGTTTTCTAGGGTAGCTAAATGCTTGCCAGCAAGAAGTTATAATTCTTATAGCCTTGAGACTTTGTAATCCTCATCATCTTCAATATGTTTTAGTGATACTCACAAGGATGGTAGCTTGATCTCAACTAAGACAATAGCTTTAGTGCCATAGAAAAGAGAGTATGGAGTGGCTCTTGTTGGGGTCTGATTACTAGTTATATAAGCCCAAAGGGCAAGAAATATTTGCAAGTGATAATTATGGCCAACATCATTAATAATATTTTTAAAGATTGCTACATAGTTTTGTTTGATGCCTCACATTATCCATTGACTTGTGGGTTATATAGAGTTGATTTCTTGTGCTTGATCTTGAATTTAACACAAAGAGCTTTGACATCTTGGTTTACAAAGGATCTGCCATTATCAAATATAATACAAGCTAAGATTCCATATTGATAGATGATATGATAATGGATAAATTTGGATATCTACTTCCCAGTAACATAAGTGAGAGGAACGAGCTCAATCTACTTGGTTGTAGTCAAAATATGCTTATGGCCATTTGAAGATGTTGGGTTAATTTTTTAGATTAGATCGAGGCCGCATGTTGAGAATGGGTATGGTGTTATGATTGGATATAATGGTAAAGAAGGTACATATATCAAGTTGCCATGTTTCTGACAAGGAACACACTTATTCACATAATTTTAAGCATCACTCTCTATTTTGGGCCAATAGTACTCTACTCAGAGGAGCTTCTTTGCTAAGACTACACCATTGGTGTGCCCCCCCCACATTCCTTCATGACCCTCCTTCAAAGCTAGTTTGGATTCTCCCAAAGATAAATAATGAAGAAATTTTCCATTATAGCCTTTTTGATAGAGCATGTTTCCAAGGAGGGTATACCGTGATAATCAGTGAAGGAATAATTTCTATTGGTTATTGGAAAGGTTCACTAGGAATACATGATCATGGAAGTAATTATAAAAATCTTGGTATCATGGAAAATTAGGAGGGGGATTAGGACCAACAATGGTGTATACCCTCTATGAATCTAACAAGACATGTACAAGTTGTAGAAGATATTCGATGAAGAAATGACACTCTTTAGCATTGTCACCCATCTATAACATGGAACCAATCATCACCATTACATCGATGGATCTATTATTTGCTCTTAGAACTTGTTCAAACTACATATATTAAAAATGTGTTTTGAGGTTATCAACAATTTGCTTGTAAGGAACAAGCTTATCATCTCTTATTTGATATTGATTAGTGGTCTAATTGATAATCAACTAAGAATCACCATAGACCTTCAATCTCTAAATATTCCACTATATGGTAAGGTGAAGCCCTATGATTAATGCCTCATACTCAGCCATATTGTTTGTATAATTAAATTATATATGAAATGCTTTGGGAATCAGTGCCCCCTATGGTGTGATCAACAATATTATAGCTCTAGATCCATGGGATGTGAAGGAGCCATTAAAATATATCTTCCAATATTTAGGTTCTTGTGATGTTTGTTCTATTGTCATAATAGAATCATCCAAAAAGCTGAATTTGAGAGGTTGAGTATCTTCAATAGGAGCTTCTGTAAGTTGGTCAATAATTACTTGCCCTTTGATTGCTTTCTAATTCTTATACTCAATGTCAAACCCACTTGGGAGCATAACCCATTTATCCATACATCCTTGAAGAGCCACTTTGGATAAAAGGAACTTGAGAGGGTCCACCTTGGTGATGACAATTGTTTTGTTGTTTAACATATAATGTCACAATTTTTGAGTAGTGAACACCATAGCCAAACATGTATTCTCAATAGGCACATAATTATGTTCATAAGCCACCAGAGTGAAACTTAGATAATAGACTACATGTTATTTACCTTGATCATCATGTTGGGCCAAAAGTGCCCCCAGTGCATGCTCTATTGCTGATATGTAAGGAAGTAGTGGCTTTCCCTGTGTTGGCAGTCTTAAGACTGGCAGATTGGCCAAGTATGTCTTAAGCTTCACAAATGCTATCTGATAATCTTCATCCCATTGAAATGTTACCCCTTTCTTAAATATATGGATAAATGGGTGGTACTTATCTACCAATAGATAAATGAACCTATGTATAAATTGGATCTTTCCTTGCAGGCTTTGAAATTATTTGAGATTATTTGGTGGAGGCATTTCCATAATGGCCTTGACTTTTGTAGGGTCAACTTCGATCCCTCTTTGTGATATAATGAAACTTATCAATTTACCTGACGTGACTCTAAAAATACATTTCTTATGATTCAAACATACTTTATATTCATGAAGCCTCTCAAAGATTCTTTGTAGAATGTTAAGATGTCCAACTCTTGTTCTTTATTTTGCTAGTTTGTCATCAAAATAGTCCTAAACAATATCATGCATCATGTCATGGAATATGATAGTCATGACATGTTGATATGTGGCTCTAGTGTTTTTTAAGACAAACGGTATGACTTGGTAACAAAATTTTCCCCAAGAAGTGGTGAACATAGTTTTGTGTTGATCTTCAGGAGCTATCTTGATATGATTGTACCCAAAAAATCCATCCATTAAGGATAAATGTTGACGTGGTGGATTGCACCCTCTAAAGGGAGGCTCAACTCTCTTCATCCATGCAAGAAAAAGGAGACATCCCTCTTACTGTGGGTGGAAAATGTGAGGGATGAATCTCTAAATTAGGGGCTAGCTCCCCTTGATGCACCTTGAGGCCCTGGATCTCCTACTGTTAATTATGGGGGGGATGAAAAGGGAGAGAAAATACTAAAAATGGGACTAAACTAAGAGGTGATGCACCAAAACAATTGGTCTACTCATCTTTGACATACAATTTGAACCATGGAAAATAAGCATACACTTCATTCAGGTGAGAAAAACTTCCTTGCATCAGTATTTCATTAGGGGATCCTATGAAGATATAGGGAGGAAGATACTGGCATAAGAGGTGTTTTAAACACACTGCTGGGTAGCCCATTCACTTGCCTATACTCGCTCTAGACACTTCTTATGACCTAAAAAAAGGAAAATCACTATGCATTAGATATTCTAGAATAAACTTATGAAAGCTTGAAAAGAAAATGACTTAATACAAGATAAAACCATAGACATATGCAAAAGTGCAAGCTCAAATGGAGGTAAAAATGATTTATTTGATTCAAGTTAAATTCCTTTAGGGCTTCACCATATAAGCTAAGAGATCCCTATAAAAATGAGTAGTTACAATTATATAGAATTTTGGAAACAAGATGGCTAACATCACTAGGAATGGAGACCCATGCTGAGTTAAACATCTGATAAAACAAGAGACCATTACTGCTACCATATCTTCAAACTACATGTGGAGACCATGTTGTAGACTATCCAAACCACCACTTATGATATCCTTGGGATGAAAAAGCATGGGAAAATCATTCCTAGCAACTAACAAAGCCATTCTAAGTTGTTATGACTAACTGTGCTCTCTTCAATGCTTAGATGCAACTGGTTGTGCATTAATGGTGAAGCATGAAAAACATGGGATGCTGATCTCTATAATTCAAAAACCAATCTATTTATTGGTTTTTGGTAGATAATATTCCACCAAAACATATTAATTCCTTTTTATGAGTGTGCCTATGCCATTGATCTTATTGTGAATGGTCATTGATTCTGCCTTTTGACTTTGTCAAGTTACTGGAACTGTTCTAAGCTTTGTCTTTTCTACTTTATCTTTGCCTATATTTTGTCTCTTTATTTTAATTTCTCTTTTTATTTTGTTCCTTTTCTATTTGCTTATCAAGTCTTCAAGCTCTCAACAATCTTCTACTCCTTCTTGGTCCTTAGTCTTTATCTTGTCTTCTTCCTCCCATGTTTACTTGGGTTTTGGGCTCTTTGCCATCTTTTTTTTCTGTGGGTTCCTTTTCAACTTATTTCTTCTTGTTTTCTTCCTACCTATATTCTTTATTTTTGTCTCTTCCTTGCCTTTGTCCTTACTTTCTCATTATTTACAATGGGATTTTCCCTTGACAAGTCCTTCAAATATTTGTTTGAAGGAATTCCTTCAGACAAAATGTCTAAAGGATTTCTTTGGCTTCTTTGTGGCCTTCGGGCTTTCAAATTTTGTGTGAGCATCTATTTCCTTCAGATAAATGTCTAAAGGAATTCCTTTAGACATTTGTCTGAAGGAATTCCTTTCAATATTTTTCTTGAAGGGAAAGTGTCTTCGGGCCTCTCTTTCCTTTAAAAAAATGTCTGAAGGAATTATTTTGGATATTTGTCTGAAGGAAATCTCCTTTTGGCTTGTCTCTTTTCCCAAAGGGCAAGTACCCTTTAGGCCTTGCCTTTTATCTTCCTCTTCAATTGGATACCCTTTAGAAGGGCCATTTATGCTCAAAAATACCCTTCATAGCTTTAGGAAAGGTCCACTTGTTCATTGCTTGCCCTTTGCAAGGGCTCCTTAGCCTCTGAATTACCCTTTGAGATTTTTGAATTGGAATTATTTGTTGCTTAAGTGCCCTCTACAAGGGCACAGGCCCTTCGATTTTGTTGCAATTAAACCTTTGTAAAAGTGGAAAGAGTCCTCTTTCTTTGCCCAAGTTCCCTCTAGAAAGACACTTACCCTTTGGGAATTTTACAACTGCCCTATGAATAGTCAAAGTGCCCTCCATAGAAATCCCTTGCCTTTTGCAAATGTCTAAAACCAAATCAGGTTCTTATGGGCTGAAAAATCATAATTTTTTCAAGTAAAGGCACTTTGTAAACTTGATTCCTTCTTGATAGACCATTTCAGACTTCTTACAAGCCTCTACTTCGGGTTTTACATCAACTTTTGCTTATAAGACAAATAAGTAAAGCCACTTGCAAAACTTGATTTGGTCTACCGAGACCAAATTAGGTTTTGAAAGTGACTTTACTTATAAACCTTTATAAGTAAAGTCATTTACAAAGATTGAATTGCACTATAAAGACCAAATCAAGTTTGTCAAGTAGCTTGACTTATGAAAATTTCACAAGTAAAGTCATTTGGAAAACAAAATTTGGTTTGTGAAGACCAAATTGAGTTTTGCAAGTGACTTGACTTATAAAAATTTCATATGTTAAGTTGCTTGTAAAACCCAAAATTTACTACTGTAGGTGAAGTAATTGTTGTTGACAAACCCAAAATACACTTGGCAAGCAAAAGTGGAAAATACTTGGATTTTCATGGAACAGGTCCGACAAAGGACACTTTGCACAAGGTAGCTAAGGGATGGCTTAGCCAAAGCATGGATTGAATGACTCTTACCAAGACAAAGGAGGGGGTACCCAGTAGTGTGTTTAAAACACCTCTTGTACTAGTTTCTTCCTCCTTGTATCTTCATAGGACCCCTTATTGAAATACTGATGCAAGGAAGGTTTTCTCACCTAAATGAAGTGTATGGTTGATATCCATGGTTCAAAGAGTATTCCAAAGCTGAGTAGACCAATTATTTTGGTGCATCACCTCTTAGGTTAGGTCCCATTTTTAGTATTTTCTCTCCTTTTTCATCCCCCCCCCCCATAATTAGCAGTAGGAGATCCAGGGCCTCAAGGTGTATCAAGCGGAGCTAGCCCATAATCTAGAGAGTCATCCCTCATGTTTTCCACCCACAACAAGAGGGGTGTATCCATTATATCACATGGATGAAGAGAGCTGAGCCTCCCTTTAGAGGGTGCAATCCACTATGTTAATAGTTTTTGGCATGCCTAGTGAGATAATTTATCCAAGGACTTGAATTTTTTTGGTGTGTTATTCAACTAATCAGCTTTTGGAGGCATTTTAATCAACACCAATGGTGACTTTGAGTTGAATCAGCTGGTTAAGCAATCTTGGTGCCATAAAAAACATCACATTTTGGTATGTATAATCCCATTACTGAGCAGCATGGGCCTTGTGTTCCTTCATATAGTTTTCATCAAGCTCAAGTTTTTCATGAAATCACCTCAAACAACTCTCCTATTTGCCCTTCACCTAGTCAATCTATGAGTGTGAAAGAAATAATGCTAGAGTTTGAGACATAAATGATTGAGATAGACATATTGGATAAGCAAAATAGATATCAACAAGAGCTTACATACAAAGAGGAGTGCTTGTTTAGGCAAGATTAGGCCTTACAGTTTATAAAGGAAGAAGTAGCAAGATAGAGGAGTTCATCCCTTCAAGGCAATTGACCTTGCTTTCCTTTCCCCATCCCATTTCAACCTCCTCCTATTCAAAAGGAAAACCCCTCTTGTACACCAAATCCTTTCTATCAAATAGCTCTTGCTCACCAAAATAATATGAGCCAATTTTTTAACCCATCTGATGCATTATCTACTCTTGATCTTAATCCTTTACATCTAGCTTTTCAATACCAAAGAGCATTAGAGCAGCCTCCCCTGAAAACTAGCCTTCTTAATTCTTTAGACTGTGAATCTTCCTTTGAAGGAAATCATCCTATGTCTCTTAAAAAGAAACACATATGTCTTTAAACAACTCTTCTTATGCATGAATGGATCCTTCCTAGTCTTCCTCAACCTCCTCAAGTCTTTCAACATGATGTGAAGATCCCAAGTTGGAGGAGGGGATATTATGAACTAGTTTAGGGTCTTGGAAAAGATGAAGCTGCTGCCTATTCTCAAGAGAACAGTTCCAGTCCTAAGGTCATGAGTTGGAAAGAAATAGTGGAATCATGGGATATGAAAGAGGAAGAAAAAGGTTTTGCCTAAATCCTTGAAGAAGATGAAGCTACTCCTACTCATCATAATGATGCATGTGATCTCCAAGAAAGGCTCTTCCAAAAGAATATAGCCAAGCAAATTATAGAGTTGGAGTCCAGAATGAAGTCCCTCAGTCAAGGTGTGATGGATGATTTATACTAAATAAAATATCCTATGTCTAAACATATCCCATCTACACCCCTTCTGGAGAGCTATCAAGCCACATATGATGTGGATGAAGTACTGGCCAAATGGAAGGAAGAGAATTATTTGATTCTAGCTCAAGGTTTGCCTCCTCTTCCATATGAGTTTAACCATCATCCCTCCACTTCATTCCTTCTCAAGGAGGAACCCATTTTTGAAGAGGTAACTGAAGATGAGAGGATCTAATTTGTGGCTGATCGAGAGGCCCTCTCAAGTGACAATTGAGAGGAGATCATCATAGAAGCCCCTTTTGAAGACATCATCAAAGATGGAGAAGACATAGGTCATGCATACATGTATATACTCCAGAAATATGAAGATGAGGTGGACAAAATTTATTTGTCAATAATGGATGATGAGGAATATCAACAAGGTGAGCTCTCTTCCCCTTCGTTTGATGAACTTCCTTTTTGCTTTGATGAGGATGATGACCATGCCATGGGACCTGAGATGGAGGAGTTTGAGGAGCATGTCTTTAAACATCTAGAGACTCTTATTTTTGAGCAAGCAAAAGAGAGGCCTATTCATTTTGATAGAAGCTTTGAAGATGGGAGCCTCAAGTAAGAAGGAGACATTTTGTGGGATGAGCAAGCAGTTTGTGATCTCATTCCAGACACCACATTAGTCACCCTTCTTCAATAAGACCATAATGAAGTAGAAGATCAGTTTGATAGGCTCCTTAATGAAGCCAAAGGGAACAAGTAAATCCATAGTGCATGTCAAGGGGGCTATGAGCTAAATGAGGCTTATGGTGATAAACCAACCATATATTTCTTGATGACATACACCAACATGAGGGGTCAACATGAATTAGGTTTTAAAGGGAAAAGTGAATATATAGATGTTGGAGATATGTTTGACCCTAATCCACTTGGATAAAAGCTAATTAAGGTGGTAGGCAAGAAGGGAAAGTTACCAAGCTTCCATTCCATTTAACCACTTGTCTAGAACCATAAGTTTTCTTGCCATAAAGGAGACTTAAGAAGTTTTCCCTTTGATCTAGGAGGGAGAAGATCATATTTGGTTAGCTGTACATAGTAGTTTGCTTTCTATTAGGTTGTCTTTTGTTTTCCCTAAGTGCTGTTACACATGTGTGTGTTGTTTTTAGCCTTTGTTTTGTGTTGTTTTTCCCTTGTGTGTTTGGGGTAAATTTATATCTTGTTGGTTTTTCAAGGTCAGTTTCCAACATGCTCAAGATGCATCTTGACTCCATACCTAATAGACTTTGAGGCTACCAGTCTTCCCAAGCATAGTAGGCATGCTTTCCCCTATGAGTCACCAAATGTGTTGACCAATTTTTGGTCATGTAGGCCAAAATTGGGCACCCCCTCCTTTATCTTGGCAAGAGTCATTTAATCCATGATTTAGCTAAGTCACCCCTTAGTTGCCTTGTGCAAAGTACCCTTTCTCAGACCTATTCCATGAAAATTGAAGTGTTTTCCTCTTTTGCTTGCCAAGTATATTTCAGGTTTGTCAAGAGCAATTGCTTCACCTACAATAGTACATTTTGGGTTTTAGAAGCAACTTAACTTATGAAAATTTCATAAGCTAATTCACTTGCAAATCTTGATTTGGTCTTCACAGACTAAATCAGGTTTTCCAAATGACTTTACTTGTGAAATTTTCATAAGTCAAGCTACTTGACAAACCTAGTTTGGTCTTGTGGTGTAATTCAAACTTTTCAAATGACTTTACTTATAAAGGTTTATAAGTAAAGTCACTTGCAAAACCTGATTTGGTCTTGGTAGACTAAATTGGGTTTTACAAGTGGCTTTACTTATTTATCTTATAAGCAAAAGTTGATGTAAAACCTAAAGTAGAGGCTTGCAGGAAGTCTGAAATGGTCTATCAATAAGGAATTGGGTTTACAAAGTGCCTTTACTTGAAAAATTTATGAGTTGTCAATGCATAAGAACCTGAATTAGTCTTAGATGTTTGCAAAAGGTAAGGGATTTCTCTGGAGGGCACTTCAATTGCTCGTAGGGAAACTACAAAAGTCTTGAAGGATAAGTGTATTTTTAGAGGGCACTTGGGTAAAGAAAGAGGACTCTTTCCACTTTTTCAAAAGGTTGATTGTAGGAACACTGAAGGGTATGTGTCCTTGTGGAGGGCACTTAAGTAACAAATATGGCTAATTTAGAAAGCCTAAAGGGTAAGTTGGAGGCCAAAGAGCCATTGTGGAGGGCAAGAGATGATCAAGTGGACCTTTAACAAAGATTTAAAGGGTATTTCCAAGCATAAATGTCCCTTGTAGAGGGTAGTTAGCTGAAGAGGAAGATAAAAGGCAAAGGCCTGAAGGGCACTTGCCCTTTAGGAAAAGAGACAAGCCAAAAGGAGATTTCCTTTAGACAAATGTTTGAAGGAATTCCTTTAGACATTTGTTCAAAGGAAATAAAGGCCTAAAGACACTTTCCCTTTAGGAAAAAGACCGATGCAAAGGACTGAAGACACTTTCCCTTCAAGAAAAATACTGATGCAAAGAAGAATTCCTTTGAACAAATGGCTGAAGGAAATAGATGCTTGCACAAAAGCCAAAAGCTCGAAGGCCAAAAAGAAACAAAGGAAATTCTTCAAACATTTTGTCTAAAGGAATTCCTTTAGATAAATGTTTGAAGGACTTGTCAAGGGAAAATCCCATCGTAAACAATGAGCAAGCAAGCAAGGACAAAGGCAAGGAAGAGATAGAAAAGAAAGAAGACAAGAGAGAAGAAAACAAGAAGAAATAAGTATAAAAGGAACCTACATAAAATAAGATGGAAAAGATCTTGAAACTCAAGTAAACATAGAGGAAGAAGACAAGATAAAGACTAAGGATCAAGGAGTAGAAGATTATCAAGAGCTTGAAGGCCTGGTAAGTAAAGAGAAAAGGAACCAAAGCAAAAGATAAATCAAAAGAAAGAGACAAAACATGTGAAAAAATAAAATAGAAAAGATAATGCTCAGAATAGTTCTAACAACTTGACAAAGTCAAAAAATAGAAACAATGACCATTCAGAACAAGACAAGTAGCATAGGCACACTCAGCAAAAGGAATTAATACATTTTGGTAGACTAGTATCTATTGAAAACCAATAAATAGATTGGTTTTCAAATTATAGAGGACAACAACCAATGTTTTCATGCTTCACCATTAATGCATAACCAGTTGCACCTAGCATTAAAGAGAGCATGGTCTCGCCACAACAACTTGGGGATGGATTTGTCAGTTTCTAGAAGGAGTATCCCATGCTTTTATAGGCCTAAGACAATAAGGGTGGTGGCTTAGACATTTATAACATGGATCTCCCATATGTAGTTTGAATAATATAACATCAATATGGTCTCTTGTCTCAGAAGTGTTTGACTCCAACATGGGTCTCCTTTCCTTGTTCTGTCAACATCTTGCTCTATATAATTATAACTTGTCATTTTTAGAGGAATCTCCTAGTTTGTATGGAAAATCCCTAAAGGAATTTACCTTGAATCAAAAAAAGAATTTTTACCTCCATTTGAGCTTGCACTTTTTCATGTCTATGGTTTTATTTTGTGTTAAGTCATTTTCTTTTCATGCTTTCATAAGTTTATTCTAGCATATCTAGTGCATAGTGATTTTCCTTTTTTGCAGTTCACAAGAAGTGTCTAGAGCAAGTATAGGAAAGTGAATGGGCTACCCAACAATGTGTTCAAAACACCTCTTGTGCTAGTTTCTTCCTCCATATATCTTCATAGGAACCCCTACTAAAATAATGATGCAATGAAGTTTTTCTGACCTGAATTAAGTGTATGCTTGCTATCCATGGTTTAAAGTGTATGCCAAAGCTAAGTAGAACAATTATTTTGGTACATCACCTCTTATCTTAGGTCTCATTTTTATTATTTTCTCTCCCTTTTCATCCCCCCCATAATTAAAAATAGGAGATCTAGGGCCTCAAGGTGCATCAAGGGGAGCTACCCCCTAATATAGAGATTCATCCCTCACATTTGCCACCCACATCAAGAGGGATTTATTCATTGTGTCATATGGATGAAGAGAGATGAGCCTCCATTTAGAGGGTATAATCCACCATGTCAACAATAAAATTTCATACCCAAAAATTGAGTTGATGATCATGTCAATGTTGGGTAGAGGAAAATCATCTTTAAGGCATACTTTGTTGATATCTTTGAAATCAATACTAAGACATACACCTAGGGTCTTCTTACTCACTGGGACTATGTCTAAAATCCATTTAGAGTAATCCAATGGTATAATAAAATATACTCCTTGCAACTTTTCTAGTTCTACTTTGATTAATAGGGTGATGCATGGATGCATCTTCCTCAATTTTTGCTTGACTATTTTAGCATAGGGATTGATAATAAGGTGATGCACAGCCAAATAAGGATCCAAGCCTAGCATGTCAAAGTATGCCCATGAAAATATGTCTATATAATCCTTAAAAATGGATATCATATCATTACATTCTAATTCAATAAATGAAGCTCCAAGATAAACAATTTTGGGATCCTCATAGGTTCCTAGGTTCACTTCTATAGTGTTATCAATAAGAAGTGTCGATCCATCTTCTAGAATTGTAGGTAAGGTATGATCATGATCATATTTTTTTGTTACATCTTCTTGCTATTCCTCCCATAATTCTAGATAATATAATAAATTTGAGTCTACCATGTTAGTACTAGCCAATTAACAAAGATTTTAGGAAAATAGAGCAAGATGCTCAAAGACATATGTTGTTCTGACTAGATGCTTGGGATGGCTATAGAAATTTAATTGGATAGACTTTCTACATTCTGAGGGGATGAAAAAACTTTTCCACCTAAGATTACCTGGAATATGTTTTCACTCAAAGGATTGTATTTATCTTTAATTTTTCCTTGATCAACAAGTGCCTCAAAGAGGTTTTTACCCAAAGATCTTGACATTTCATTTTTATTATGACCAAGAAAGCTTGCTTGCTCTTCAAAGTAGGTAGAAGGGTCCAACTAAAAATAAAAGCCTTGTTTATGATCATCAATGGGTAATCCATCTCTTGTGCCCATGTATTTTAAAATTGATTCTTCATTTTGAAACTCATCAAGGTGTATGATCAAATTTTATCAATCCCAATCAATGGTTATAGAATGGCAAAGGCATAGGGAATAGTGAGGATTTGCTTCAAGATAGGAAGCTCTAATGGTAAAAATATGATGTTCTACTTTAGGAGGGGAATCACCAATAGAATGAGTTCTAACTTCAAGATAAGAAGCTCCAATGGTTAAGGTTAAAATGGCATTTGAATCAAATAGGTTCATATCAAAAAGCTCATAAAAAAAGCTATAATGGGATGCTACATCACTGCCATGAGTCTCATCACTAGTCAATTCAGAAGAGTCACTATAAAAAGTCATGAGGTCACCCCTAGGTGGTATATATCCAAGATCATGATTCAAATTAGGTACTCTAATAGATATGGGTTTCATGATTCCTTGTGCTTGTTGGGTAAGGCTTTTTACTATATAATCAAAATGATCCAAGATCTAGTTAGGGATTGGATAATTTGGATTCTAAAATCACTCAACAAGGCCTTCAAAATATAACTAGTCTCCCTTGGTAAAATCCTCTTGATTTATCTTTGAAAAAATAATGAGAACAAACACCAGTGGTGTTTTTCATTGATGTTTCTTCTATTGCCAAATATGGTTGGGTCCATTAGGAGTTTTTGAAGGTTTAGGCTTACTGTATGTTTTAGGGGATTTAGGAAACTTTGCAAAATAGAAGGCATATTTTAGATAGTATGTGGAAATGCCTATGTCTTTAATAATAACCTACTTCACAAGAGCTATGGGAAATGGATCAGCTGAAGTGGAATCTAGATCAATAAGTTTGATATAATTGGATGAAGATGGATGTGAAACTATGGATTTTTTATTCTTCACAATGAATTAAAAACCTAGGTAATAGTTAAATTATATAAATTAGCCTTAAGATGTTTGCAATATTGATATTATTATTGATCAACAAGAATAGTGACCTTGATCCCATCATGGGGAAACTTAGGTCACTGGTGCAGAGTGGAAGGAACTGCCTATAATTCATGAATCCAAGGATGACCAAGAAGTATGTTATAAGTAAGTTCAATATCCAAAATATGGAATAATGTATGGTGGGAAATGGACCCAACTATGACCAGTAACCAAATTATACCAAAAGACTCCCTTTTAACATTATCATAAGCCTTGATTGTAATCATTTCTAGCTGAATGTCTTTATCATCATAACCCAATCATCGTACTAACTTGAGAGATATGATGTTCATCCTTAGACCATTGTCTATAAGAACCTACTCGATTCTATGATCTATAATGATTATCTTAATGTATAATGGGTTATTGTGATTTGGCCTAAGAGTGGGCATGTATTTTTGGTCAAATGTGATTTGTCAAAATGAAGATAAATGTCTGAGTAGGTTCTAGAACTAATCAAGGTTTATATCAGTAGGCATAGTGGATTCTTTCAAAAGGTTATTTAAAATAGTTATATGGATGTTAGATGTCCTCAAGAGATCTAATATGGAAATTTGTGCAGGGGTTTTATTTAATTAGTACACTAGACTATAAGGCTTTTTGATTGTGGATTGAGTTGGTTTAGCTTTTGTTGGCACAATATTTGGCTTTGGGACCATTGGCATAATTTTCTTAGTAGGTTTCATGGAAGAAGTGGGTGAAGGGCCTTAGATGGTGACTAATGGGTGTCTAGTTGTGACTATGCAACCTAGAGGTGGCAAGGAGCCTTTATAATTAGAAGAGGAAGGCAAAGGGCCTTAGATGATGAATCGTGGGTGTCTATTTGTATTGATACAATTTTGAGTCAATGAGGAGCCTTTATAATCAGAAGAAGGGTGTTATTGTTCAAAATTAGTAACTTATGCAAATGGAGTTACAACTATACTAGAACTCGATGTAATATTATTAGGGGGAGAGGGTGTTGACCCCATAATGATGGGTCCCATATTATGAGGAACATGAGATTGTCCACATGGTTTCATAGTAACAGTGGCAATGTGGGTAGTAGAAATGTTCCCCACATTATTGTTATATTTATATGACAAGTTGTTATAAGCCACATTTTTAGTATGGGCATTATGATCTCGATTATGCTCATTACGATTTTGACCTTAATTTTGGTTCTAATTCTACCTCTATCCTTTATTTTGACCTTGGTTTTGATTGTTTCTTAGTAGCGGTGGATTATGTCAAGGAAAAGGGTCCTTATAAATCCCCATATCTTAATTTATGTCTTGATCAAGGACACTGTACTAGAACTCGATGTAATATTATTAGGGGGAGAGGGTGTTGACCCTATAATAACGGGTCCCATATTATGAGGAACATGAGATTGTCCACATGGTTTCATAGTAACAGTGGCAATGTGGGTAGTAGAAATGTTCCCCACATTATTGTTATATTTATATGACAAGTTGTTATAAGCCACATTTTTAGTATGGGCATTATGATCCCGATTATGCTCATTATGATTTTGACCTTGATTTTGGTTCTAATTCTACCTCTATCCTTTATTTTGACCTTGCTTTTGATTATTTATTAGTAGCGGTGGATTATGTCAAGGAAAAGGGTCCTTATAAATCCCCATATCCTAATTTATGTCTTGATCAGGGGCCAACTTAATCTCTAATTCACCATTTTCAATGAAGTCTTCAATGATGTGTCATAATTGGACACAATGGTATGCACCATGACCAACTAATCGAGGGAAGTTGCACCACTCATTCTCTTTGTAGCAATCTAGTTTTGTTTGATCTTGAGGAAATGGCTTTGGTACTGGCCATATTATTAGATTAACTGCTATGAGATTTTGAAGTACTATTTCAATAGGTTCTCTTAACTTGCTAAAGACTCTAAAATTGTTATGAAATGTTCTACATGGAGGTTGCATTTACAAATTAGGTGGTGGATTGGGGAGAGCTAATTGTATGTTTAGAGGAGGTGGAACCTACACCATTTGTACATGTCATGTTTTAGTCACCCTATTTATGACTATGTTCTTATTCTTGTTAAACCCCTTAGGATTATCTTGCATAATATTTTTTGTAAATGATTGGGCCTAATTTAAGGTTTGGCTTTGCACAAAAATCTTGATAAGACCCTTAGCAATAAGATCCTTCTCAATCTGTATCCCTTTGTCGATAATTTCTTTGAATGAGTTAGTAAAAGCTAGATGTAGATTATGCATGACCTCAGGATGTAAGTTTTGTGCAAATATATCTGCTAACTATTTATTTGGTAAGTTATGCTAAAAGTAACCTGCCAATGCTCTCCATCTCTATAAATATGTGGTAAAACTTTCACCATCATGTTGTTTGGCTTTGCACAAGTTAACAATGGTCAACTCATGTTTTATATTGTAAGAGAAATGTTTGATGAACTTTTTTGACAAGTCATTCCAATCTATAACTGATTCCTTGGGTAATTTAAGTAGATAATCAAGAGCCTATCTTGATAAACTTTATAGAAATAATCATAGTAATTACTCACTACTATAAGTAACCTCTTCACATAAAATAAAAAATTATTGTATGTGCTCATGTGGATCTCCCTTTCCTTTATATTTATCAAATTTTGGTGCCTCAAAATGAGGTAGAAAAGGGGTTTGGAGAATGGTTAAATCAAAAAAATATGGACATATCTCATCAAATTTATACTTTTTGACTCTATTATTTATCTCCAATCATTGCACAATCTCCTTCATGGAGTTCCACTCTTGCATGTTTGGTGTATTCATGGATTGGTTATGATCTTGTTGGGGTGGTATGTGCCCTTGGTATTGTTGTTGGGGGGGAATGTCTCCCTGTTGTTGTTGGGTTGGAATGTGCCCTTGTTGTTGTTGTTGGGGTGGAATGTGCTCCTATTATTGCATGGATTTGTGAGGGATATACACCCTACATTCTATGACTTAGTTTTGATTTGATCTTAGAATTGAGTAGATAGGCTATTGATTCTTAGATTATAAAATATTCATTGAATTCAACTGTTTAATGTTTTGTTGATTTTGGGAAATTCTTTGTCTATTTACCAATTTATATGTTGGTTGAGATGAACTAGACAAATTATCTTGAGGGATTTCCTCAATATGAATTGAATGTTTGGATCTCTAATTTTTTAAAGTGAAAAGAGGTGCATGATGATTAAAGAATGTATGTTTCATTTCTAATGGAACATTTTACAATATCTCATGTCTTTAACTATTCATTTAGGTTACCTTGATCTACCACTGTTATATTCTCAACAAATGTTTGTTGTGTAGTTTCAAAAACATTTTATTATTATTTAGAAGCATCATTATGAATTTAAGTAGCAACCAATAAGCTAGTTATGTTCATAATAAGCTGATTGACATATCATTAACTTATTTTATTGATCTTTGCTATAAGATCTGGGTTTGTGGGTTTTGACTTTGTAAGGATTTATTTACATTTGTTAGAAGAAGAAGGTATACCTACTTGTGAAAAATCTTGATCTTGCCTTTGTTGTTGTTCTTCTCTAACCAAGGTGTGCAATTGTTCTATAGGAAAATCCAAGGGTAATCTAGTTCTTGATTCTATTAACCTAAGAAGTGCTTCTTCTTGGCTCTCTTAGTATTGTTGACAAAATTTTGGCCTTTCAGGCCAAAATTGGGTACCCATATTTGTAAAAAATCATCCAAGTCTATTTCATTTGGCCAGGTCCAACACTTAGCTTTTCTTTGAAAAAAGTGTTCTTTAACAAAACCCATAACAAATGCACAAGTCTTTTCCTTTTTGAAAGTTCACTTTGGTCTTTGTTTAAGCCTTTAAGGAATTCTTTTAGGTTTTTTGTTTTAAGCTTTTATAAATTATTTTAGATTTTTTGTCTGAGGATTTTCCTTAAGAGTATTTCTTTTGGGTTTTCTTCTGACCAAGTACCGAATTCTTTCAGACAAATTATCCACACAATTTTTCTGAAGGTACTTTACAATTTCTTTGAAAGATATATTCAAGCCAAATAGGACCCTTGTAACTTTTCCAAAGGGTATTTTTGTAACTTTTTTGAAGGGAATTTTCACTTTTTTAAAGGTCACTTTAACTTTTTCAAAGGACCCTATAACTTTTTGGAAGGGCACTTTCACTTTTTTGAAGGGCACTTTATTTTTTTTGAAGGGCACTTTCATTTTTTTGAAGGGTACCTTTTTGTCAAAAAAATTATCCATTTTCATTTTCCCGAAGGGTATGTTGCAAATTTTTTGAAAGTTATTTTTAGGCTAAGTAAGCACTTTCATTTTTTTTGAAGGGTCATTTTCAAATACTAAAAGGTACTTTTCAAAAAGTCTGAAGGGATGTTTTCCAAAATCCTAAAGGACCATTTCCAAAAGCTTGAAGGACCATTTACAAAAGTAAGAGGGACCAATCAAAAATACATAGGAAAGGATGAGGAGAAGTGACTAAAGAAGAAAGTCTAAAAGAATTACTTCAAAATTTTTATCTAAAGGAAATAAACAAGAAGAATTCCTTCAAAATTTTTATTCAAAGGAAATGAACAAGCAATGAGCCCAAAGGAAAAGACTCAAAAAAAACCTGAGGAAATAAATAGAAACAAATAGCCACGGATAATTTGTCTGAAGAAAAGGTCCAAAACCAAATGTCCCAAAGAAATGACTGAGGAATGACAGCCCACAACACGTCAATTTTAGACTACAAAAACTAGCCATTGGAATTTCAAAAAGAAAGACTCGTTGAGAACCAGAAGGATAAGATAAAGGTAATAAGTGGCTAATGCAATTGAGGCTTTATTTTAGTTGTAACAAAATGTAACTGAGGCTTTGGTTTAGTTGTGAAAAATATAACTAATGATGTAATGAATTGTAATTGGTGCATTTGTTTAGTTATGACATGGCATAGTTTACCCACCTCTCTCCCACATGCAAATGTAACTATTTATCTTGAGATGATAAAGGTCTAAAGTGACCCTTGAACTCCCTTTGATTGTTACACCTCTCAAATCTATAAATATGCATCCTCTTGGCTCATTTTGAAACATCCATTAATTATTGGAAAAACTTTGGCTAGATTTGTACTTGCAAAACTCTTGAAGAAATATACAAGTGATTTTGACATTAACACATTATACTATTGAGTATAGGTTTGAATCTTGTTGATAATGACTAGTGAAAATTTACTTTTTTAGCATGTCAATCCATGGTCACTTACCAATGTATAAAAAGGGTGTTGTTTCAGGTCTCTGTTAGTATTCTTTACTAAGTGTATAAGAGTCTTAGAAGTGGTATATGTTTATTCCCTTTGTGGAATCATTCATCACCTTGATAAGTGTCAAATACCTTCCTAAATCTAACTTATGAAATACTAATATAACAATGTCTTTTTATTGTGAATTTGTATGAAACATCCTTGTTTACCTTTAAGTAGTGGATTTTAAATCAAACAGGAGGATAATACATATTGGTGCATCACCATTTTGTTTCCTTAGCTATTTTTCTTAACTCTTTTCATATACACTTGATATATTAGAGAGATATTTAAAGGTGCATCAAGGGGAACTATCCCTTAGTCTAGAGATTCATCTTAATGAAATTGTTACCCACATCAAGAGAGATAATTCCATTTTTCCACTTAGATGAGGAGAAATTAACATCTCTTCAAGGGTGAAAATCTAAGCATCAATAGTTTTTGGCACACCCAGTGGGACCTCTAAGTCCTAGAAGATTGTTCAAGATTGGTGTTAGTCTTGACATGGTTGTAGATAAAGAAGCATCTACATTTAGTACCTAAAAAATCCATCTAAGAATTCAAGTTTTTGGTTGATGATCAGTCCTATTTTCCATGCTAAAGGTGACCGCTAGGTCTGATGCTAAAGGTGTACCCTTTGAGTTTGTGGAATTACTTCCGTATTCCACCAAAAGGTTTAGGTTTGTCAACACTCATCCTTATAAAAGAAATTTTGTGTTTAAAACTTCCAATTTTGTGTTACATTCCATTCCCAACATTAGTAGTGATCATTCCTAAATGGCTAGAAGACAACCTTTTTTGCCTTTCATTAGGGCATCTCCGTTGCATCTTGCAAAATATGACCAAATTCTAAGATCTGCCCTCAAAAGTGTCCTATCTTTTAGTGGAAATGGTCTAATTAATACCATTGAGCACATCATAAATATAGAAAATATTTATAATATCCATAATTTTACCCAAGAAAATTTAGTTATTAGGTTTTTGGCCTTGTCTTTTAAAGGAAAATTTTTGGACTAGTATGGGACCCTGCCTGTAAATTCTATTGGCTCATGGGATGAGTTGGGGACTTTATTGACTGATTGGTTTGGGGAAAAGAGTGATCACCTATATCTAGATAAGTAATTGACCATAATAAAAATGGAACCACATGAATTCATGAAAGATTTTAATACTAGGTTTCAAAAAACTTGGGATAGAATCCCAATTCTTGTGAGGCCAACCACAAACTATGCATTTTTGTACTACTTGAAAGTGTTAAATAGTGACATTGCCATGATGATTCAATACATGGGTGGAAACACATTATCTAATGCCTATGAAATATCCATAAATGTTGAGAATTATCTTTTCCAAGTGGGAAAGATATCTCTAAGACCTCTAATACCACTATTCCCTGATTTGCATTCTCCTAGTCAAAGTGCATTGCCCACTTTAGATCCTTTGCCTGGTCAAGAAAAATCTGCCATTGCCCCTACCAATGAAATCCATGAGGTTAAAATTTTGATTCAAATTTTTAATAATGAATTTGTTTCTCTCAAAAGGAAACAAGCCCAAGGGTGTAAGCCATATCAATCCTATAATTAGTTTGGACAAATAAACAAACCTACTTTTCAAGGCCATACACAAGGACAAGGCTAAATTGCCCATATCAAGCCTTATCAAAGTTATAATCCTAGTGATACCTGATCCTCCAAATACCTTGTCCCCACTCAAAACAATTTGGTCTAAGAACAACCCAACTATCCACCTTTTGAGCATGGTCAAGAACAAATTGCTTATGCCAATGAGATGCAAAATCAAGGCATAACTACACAAGGTGAGCAAACATCCCAATTTTGAAATTTTGAGATGACAATGAAATTGAAGATGGAGAACAAGTAGGTTTAGTATGATTCCAATCTAATGAATCATTTATAGGGTGAACTTTATGTCATTAATTACATGGGTAATCCAAGCAATCAAAATACTGATGTTGCCTCCAATACTAGGTCCAAAAGGAGGGCTGTTGATGAAGCTCAAGGAACTAATCAAGGACATATTTTTAATCATACAAAAATTAAAATGAGAAGTGGGCCTAATGAATCTCCTAAAGTACAAGTAAATTAGAGGATTCCAAATTTTAGGCCAGCTGCTACAACTCCATCCCCATAAGCTACATCTCACGGTGCTAACATTCATAAAGAGAACGCCAAGGTGAGTAATCCTTCCATTAATGTGGTGGACTAGATGAAGAATATTCATATGAATATTTGATTTTGGGATTATCTAATATTACTAGGGTATAAATATATACTTCAAAAGGAATTGCATGCATTGGGCAAGCAGGCTGGCTCATCTAGAAATGACAATGTCATTCTGGTCAATAGAACTCAATCCATAGATGGTCAAGTGAAGAAAGATGAGAAGACTTCTCATTTTTACCTATCTATAATAATTTATGATTTTTTAGTTCATAATTACATCATAGAGAGTGGAGCAAACATATTAGTTATGCCAAAATGTATAGCAGATAAGTTAGGCCTCAAGTATGAGCCAATGACTAAAGGAGTTTTACAATTGGATGGATCACTAGCCAAGACTTTGGGGGTAGTGAAATGTTTGAATTTGACTCTTCATACTTGTCCTAGTTTTTTAATTCCCCATGATATGGTAGTAGAAGATTTACCTCCCTATTTTTCTCTTTGCTTGTCAAGGGACTTTACATACAAGATAGGTGGATAAGTAGCAACCAATTGGTCCTCAATGTGGTTTAGGACAAAATATGGTACTAAGGTGAAGATTGAGTCATAAAATATTCATATAAATCACTGGGAACCATATTAACCTAAGGTGGAAAATGTTAACTATGATATCATTAATGAGGAGGAGCTTCACATTGACCAATCTCCATCATCTTCCCTTGAGGGAGTTTTTGATTTATTCCCAGATGAGTGGGGAAATGACAACTATGAGCATGATCCTTACAAGTTTATTAAAAAATATGGCCTTGGAGTCTATTAAATGCATGAGAAGGAATCTTTCATGCCTAATTTGATGAATCCAAATGGGGATGTGAATGAATTGTGGTAGCTCTTATTTGATGGGTCTAGAAGCAAGATGGGGGCAGGTGATGGATCTATGTTGGTTTCACCTTCAAAGGAAAGGTATTTTTTAACCTTCAGAGTTCAATTCTCATGCACTTGTAATGTGGTAGAGTATGAGGCCCTTATCCATGGCCTAGAACGGGAAAGGAAAAGAAGAATTAAGGAACTATAATTATATGGAGATAGTGAACTTATTGTGAATCAAGTTAGAGGGTAGAATTTGACCAAGAAATCCTTACTCAAATCCTATAAACATAGAGTTTGGGACATTGTAGAAGATTTCATGGATTTTAATATCAGATCTATTTCAAGGGAAAATAATAATCATGCTGATAGGTTGGCATTTGTTGATGCTGAATTTGATGTTCTAAAGGATATAAAGGAAGATAAAAACCAACCCCATTTGAAGGTGATTGTAAGACCATCCATACCAGATAATGTCACCAATTGGCAAGTATTTGATAGTGACCAACAAATAGAACTTTTTCTACAAGAAGAGGCTAAGTTTTCTTCCAAGAACTAGTCTAAGCTACAACAAGAATATGGAGGGTAGATCATCCAACTAAAGTCTAACAAGCTTCCCAAAGGCCTAGTGACTCTTGAAAGCATATTCAATAAGGATGACCAGCTCAAGAAAGAGAAGGCAATCATGTCAACCAAGAAAGAGAATTATGAAAGGGTAGAGATCTTCAAGTAAAAAATGCTTGCACTTAGAAAGGTATGCACTAGTCAAGATAAACATGATTTCATTAAACTATGAAAAGAGTTTGGTGATATTTTTTCATGAGAATATAGTGATTTGAAGGGTTTTGATTCAAGATTGGATCAACACACCATAGAACTAGATGAAAATGCCAAACCCATCAAGCAAAGACAAAGGCCAAAACCATCAAGCAAAGACAAAGGCCAAAACCATCAAGCAAATATTAAGGCCGATAGATCCCAAGATTGAGCCTCTCATGAGGAAAGAACTCACCAAATTGATTGAGTTTAGAATAATATTTCCCATCAAGCATTCTTCTTGGTTGGCTAGCTTAGTAATTATTAGAAAGAATACTGGGGAGATCAGGTTGTGTGTAGACATTAGGGACTTGAATAGAGTGTCCTTGAGAGATCATTATCCCCTCCCTTCTATGGAGCAAATTCTACAAGTGGTGGTAGGCAGTGATAGGTTTTCTCTCCTAGATGGTTATTTCATGTACAATCAGATTTTGGTGAAAAAAAGTGACCAATACAAAATAGCCTTCACTACCAAATTGGGGACATATGCCTAAAAAAAGATGCCATTTGGATTGTCAATTACTAGAACTACTTTTTAACATGCAATGGATATGGCTTTCCAAGGATTGATCAATGATATTTTATTGGTATATCTTGATGATGTGACAATTTTCTCCAAGGAAGAAAAAGATCATTTGAAGCACCTAATATAGATTTTTGAGAGGTGAAGAGAGTTTATAATCTCTCTAAACCCAAATAAGTGTGTGTTTGATGTCCATGAAGGCAAACTACTAGGCCACATTGTTTCCAAGAAAGGTCTATCTATTGATCTGGAAAGGGTAAGTGCCATCTTGGCATTGTCTTTACCTAAACATAATAAGGGTTTACAAAGCTGATTTGGTAAGATAAATTTCATTAGGAGGTTCATTCCTAATTTTGCTAACATGGTCAAGCCCTTAAAATCTATGCTAAGGAAGGATGAGATATTCACTTGGATAGGAAGGAGAAAAGAAAGTTTTAAAGAGATCAAGCAAGCCATTGCCCAGGCCCCTACTATTGGAAGTCCTAACTTCTCCAAGGACTTTAATTTGTATACCTTTGGGAATGAAGAGGTAATATCTGCCATGCTTACTCAAACTAATGATGAAAATTTGAAACAACATATTGCCTTTTTTAGTCAAGGTTTGGAAGGCCATGAGACAAGATAGACATATGTTGAGAAACAAGTGATTTTAGTCATAAGGAGTTTAAATAAGATCAGGTATATGTTGTCTAGTAATAAGATTTACATTTTTTTGCCTCATCATAGTGTAAAAAACTTTTTGTTGAGCAGAGATTTGAATGAGAAAAAGGAAGGTTGGATCACCAAAGTGATGGAATATGATGTGGAGATCAAAACAACCAAGTTAGTGAAAGGAAAAGGACTGTGTGAGCATCTTGCTTCAGATTTGAAACATAAAAGGGAGGTTATTTTGGAACTTCATGATGATCCTATAAAAACAATACCTTCATCCATAAGGAGCTGGACATAAGACATGATTCATTTCCTTCAAACTGGTAAGTGTCCACAAGGTCTTGATAGAGCTAAAATAAGGTAGTTTAGGCTACAATCCATTAATTATGTACTTGTTGATGGAGTGATTTTTAGAAAGGAATTTTTAGGTGTGATTTTGAGGTGCATTGATTTAGATTAGATTGACATAGTATTGCATGAGTTCCATGATGGGCCAGCTGGTGGCCATTTCGCTCTAAGAACTATAACTACTAAGGTTATGAGAGCTAGACACTTTTGGCCTAGATTTTTTAAAGACACCCATGCTTGGGTAAGGAAATGCCAAAAGTGTGCTCTTTTTAATGGTAAACAAAATTTAGCTGCCTTACCTCTTCATCCAATCTAGGTTGAACAACCCTTTATATAATGGGGTTTGTGTAGATGATTGGGCCTAATTTGAGGTTTGGCTTTGCATGAAAATCTTGATAAGACCCTTAGCAATAAGATCCTTCTTAATCTGTAACCCTTTGTCAATAATTTCCTCAAATAAGTTAGCACAAGATAGATGTATATTGTGCATGACCTCAGGATGTAAGTTTTATGCGAATATATCTACTAACTATTTGTTTGGCAAGTTATGCTAAAAGCCACCTGCCAATGCTCTCCATCTCTATAGATATGTGGTAAAAATTGCACCATCATGTTGTTTGGCTTTGCACAAGTCAATAATGATCAGTTCATGTTATATGTTGTAAGAGAAATGGTTAATGAGATTTTCTAACAAGTCATTCCAATTTACAATTGATCCCTTGGGTAATTTAAGTAACCAATCAAGAGCCTATCCTACTAAAATTTATAAAAATAGTCATAATAAGTACTCGATACTATAAGTAACCTCTTTGCATAAAATTAAAAATGCCTATATGTGCTCATGTGAATCTCCCTTTCCTTTATATTTATCAAATTTTGGTGCCTCAAAATGAGGTAGAAAAGGGGTTTGGAGAATGGGTAAATCAAAAATATATGGACATATCTCATCAAATTTATACTTTTTGACTCTATTATTTATCTCCAATCACTACACAATCTCTTTCATGGAGTTCCAATCTTACATGTTTAATGCATTCATGGATTGGTTATGATGCTATTGGGGTGGTATATGCCCTTGGTATTACTGTTGGGGGGGAATGTGCCCCTATTATTTTTGTTAGGGTGGAATGTTCCCCTATTGTTGTTATTGTTGGGGTGGAATGTGCTCCTATTGTTACATGGATTTGTGAGGGATGTACACCCTACATTCTATGACTTGGATTTGATTTGATCTTAGAGTTGAGTAGATATGATTTTGATTCTTATATTGTAAAACATTCTTTGAATTCAACTATCTAGTGTTTTATTGATTTTAGGAAATTCTTTATGTATTGACTAATTTTTGTGTTGGTTAAGATGAACTAGCTAATATGTCTTAAGGGATTTCCTCAATATGAACTGAATGTTTGGATCTCTAATTTTTTAAAGTGACAAGAGTTTCATGATGATTAAAGAATGTATGTTTCATTTCTAATGGAACATTTTGCAATATCTCTTTTGTCTTTAACTATTCATTTAGGTTACCTTGATCTACCACTATTATATTCTCAACAAATGTTTGTTGTGTACTTTTAGCCACGTTTTCTTATTATTTCAAAGCATCATTGTGAATTTAATTAGCAACCAATGAGTTAGTTAAGTCCATAATAAGATGATCGACATATCATTGACTTATTTTATTGATCTTTGCTATAAGATCCAATTTTGTGGGTTTTGACTTTGTAAGGATTTATTTACCTTTGTTAGAAGAAGAAGGTATACCTACTTGTGCAAAATCCTAATCTTGCCTTTGTTGTTGTTCTTCTCTAACCAAGGTGTGCAATTTTTCAATAGGAAAATCTAGGGCTAATCTATTACCTGATTCTATTAATCTAAGAAATGCTTCATCTTGGCTCTCTTAGTATTGTTCACCAAATTTTGGCCTTTCAAGCCAAAATTGGGCACCCCTATTTGCAAAAAAATCATCCAAGTATATTTCATTTGAACAGGTCCAACACTTAGCTTTTCTTCGAAAGAAGTGTTCTTTAACAAAACCCACAACAAATGCACAAGTATTTTCCTTTTCAAAAGTTTGTTTTGGTCTTTGTTTAAGCCTTTAAGGAATTCTTTTAGGTTTTTTTATTTTTAAGTTTTGTTGAATTCTTTCAAACTTTTTATCTGAGGCTTTTCCTTAAGAGTATTTCTTTTGGGTTTTCTTTCAACCAAGTGCCAAATTCTTTCAAACAAATTATTTGCATAATTTTTACAAAGGTACTTTACAATTTCTTCGAAAGATATCTTCAATCCAAAAAGGACCCTTGTAACTTTTTTGAAGGGTATGTTTATAACTTTTTAAAATGTCACTTTCACTTTTTTGAAGGGCACTTTAACTTTTCCAAAGGACCCTTTAACTTTTCTGAGGGCACTTTCATTTTTATGAAGGGTATCTTATTGTCAAAAAAATTGTCCATTTTCATTTTTCTAAAGGGTATGTTGTAAATTTTTTGAAATATTTTTTCAGGCTAAGTGGACACTTTCATTTTTTATGAAGGGTCATTTCCAAAGGCCAAAAGGTACTTTTCAAAAAGTCTAAAGGGATGTTTTCTAAAATCCTAAAGGACCATTTCCAAAAGCTCAAAGGACCATTTCCTAAAGCCAAAGGAAATGATAAAAAAATCCATAGGAAAGGATGAGGAGAAGTGATTAAAGAGGCAACTCTGAAAGAATTCCTTCAAACTTTTTATTCGAAGGAAATAAAAAGGAATAATTCCTTCAAAATTTTTATCTAAAGGAAATGAACAAGCAATGATCCCAAAGGAAAAGACTCGATAAAAATCTTGAAGAAATAAATAGAAACAAATAGCTATAGATAATTGGTTTGAAGAAAAGGTCTAAAAACAAATGTCCAAAGGAAATCCCTGAGGAGTGATGACCCACAACAAGTCAATTTTAAACTATAGAAACTAGCCATTAGAATTACAAAAAGAAAGACTCAGTGAGAACTAGAAGGTGGAGATAAAGGTAACAAGTGGAAAATTCAATTGAAATTGTAAAAAAATGTAACTAAGGATTTGGTTCAGTTGTGACATATGTAACTAATGCTGTGATGAATTATAACTGGTGCATCTGTTCAATTGTGACATGGCGTAGCTCACCCACCTCTCTCCCACATGCAAATGTAAATCTTTCTCTTGAGATGATAGATCTCTAAAGTGACCCTTGAACTCCCTTTGATTGCTTCACCTCTCAAATCTTAGCTCATTTTGCAGCCTTCATTGGTTATTGGAAAAACTCTAGCCAGATTTGTACTTACAAAACTCTTAAAGAAATATAAAAGTGATTTAGCCATTCACACATTGTACTATTGAGTATAGGTTTGAATTTTATTGATAATGACTAGTGAAAATTTACTTTTCTAGCATGTCAATCCATGGTCACTTACCAATGTGCAAAAAGGGTGTTATTGCAAGTCTCTGTTAGTATTATTTACTAAGTGTATGAGTCTTAGAAGTGGTATATGTTTATTCCATTTGTGGAGTCATTCATCAACCTTATAAGTGTTAAATACCTTCCTAAATATAACTTATGAAATATTGATGCAACAATGTCTTTTTGTTATGAATTTGTATGAAACATCCTTGTTTACCTTTAAGTAGTGGATTTTCAATCAAATAGGAGGATAATACATATTGGTGCATCACTATTTTGTTTCCTTAGCTATTTTTATTAACTCTTTTCATATACACTTGATAGATTATAGAGAGTGTTAAAGGTGCATCAAGGGGAGTTATCCCCTAATCTAGAGATTCATCTCAACAACATTGTCACCCACAGCAAGAGAGATGATTCCATTTTACCGCTTGGATGAGGAGAACTAAGCATCTCTTCAAGGGTGAAAATTCAAGCATTAATAGGTATTTAGTATAATCCCCTTTAGATCTTATAGTTGTAATAATGTCCTAAAAAATAATAGAATTGTCTTGTCCATCATAAAAGTGCTCATCCTCATAGCTAGGGCCATAAGGGACCCCACTACGAGTGACCATTTGAGTCATGTCTAAAAAGAGTTATTCTTTGCATTTAACTAGATTTAGATCAATGTTTTAAAAATGTTATGAACAAGGTATGGTTTTGATATTCTTTTTCAAAAAATGACTAAGGTACCAAAGAGACTATAAAAAGGAGGGTGGCTTGGAACCACACACAATTAGAAGATTTGGTTCATGATTTTACTCAACTTTTGGTAAAGTCAAAATCATATATATTGGAAGAGGGTATGATAACTCAAAAATATAGAGTGTGACTTGAACACTAAAACATAAACTTTTGTGATACATCAATACCATAAAATCTAGTTTAACTTTGACAAGTTTCTATTATAAAACTAGAAGAAAGCCCTTTAGATTAGGAAGGAGACAATATGAACCAAGAAACTCATGATGCAGAAATTTACAAGAATTCTTAAGTATAAATATAAAACTAGATGGGTGACACAACATCACCACATGGTAATAGGAATGATAGTATAAAATATATTCTAGGACTTTAAAGTATGAGTGATGCATAATATAATTTAAGTCCACCAAAGATGATAATGTGATGATGAGTCTATAAATGACCCTCAATTCAAATGGGAAATTGAACCCAAGGTAAAACAAGTCAAGTGAAAATGGAGAACCTAATTTAACACATCAACCTTTAAAACTTAATAAAGTCCAATTTTATCAATGAGGGTCTTTAAGAAAACTTGGTAAATGATTTAGACTCAAATGGGAAGCATAAATATACCAATTAGACCATGTATTACACAAAGTGTAAAATGACAAATTTAAATAAGGAAAAGATTATTTTCACTTGGGTAGTGTAATGCCTCCTTGTTCAAGAAATTTGTGGATAATGTGTTAGGTTATGATGTTTGTGTTAACAAGAAGTTTTGACCCAAAAGAAGACCATGTAATCTAAGACAAAGACAAAGTAACTAATTAATCATCTTAAGCTCTAAACTGATAAGGTGTGGCAAAGTAAGGTTAACTAAACTAGTAAGTTTTTGAATGTTTCTAGATGGATCCCATGCAAAAGACTTTCATATCAAAATGCAAGAGAAGTGACACGTCAATTGGGTCTACATCATATGGATTATTGTAAAAAGGTCTTGCCCTTTTACAACCACTATATCCATCACTTGATCAGTTTAGTGCAATGTCCAACATGATCATACATCCTGAGCTTAGCCTTAATGATAGGAGAAGGTTTAACCATTTAAACCTTTGATCCTAGTGGGGTGATCCCAATTTATATACCCCCTTGTGGAGAGGGGTTAAAGATAATGCTGGGAGATTAATTCTTAGGTCAAGGCTTTCTTATAGAAATTATGAGAGGTAATGAAGTCCCCCTCATAAGCCAAGATGCAAAAATAAAAGATAAGAAAAAAAGAGATTTAAAGGTTATTTCTAGATCACCCAAGCCATGTAGGTTTGGGGGAGAGCCATGAATTCCCCCTTTAGAAATATTAGATTAATCTTATTTAGATCACTTTTTAAGTTGGTCCTATCAGAAAAAAGTTAGAGTTTCATTTAGCCTTGAATCACTTTTATAAATGAGACAAATAACTTTGTAAAATTAGCTCTCAAGTTTCACATAGTGAAATCTTGCTACTCCATAATGCAATCCCACAACTCTACAAAATTGTGACTTAGACATGAACTACTTAGGTTAGTTTAACATAAATCATATTATCACTACTCAAGTTGACAATATCACTTTTTGAGCTAACAATACCACTACTTGGGTTTGTAATATCGCTATTCAAGCTGAAAATATCACTATTTGGGTCGACAATCCTACGAGTTATTGTACAATATTTCCACTATAAGAGTTGTGGTATTGTCACTTAATTGCTAATGGTTAGATAATACCATGACTTAGATAGGTAATCCTACAACTATCAAGTCATGGTATTATAATAGCATGACTAACTTGTCATGGTATTACAATTTCGCTACTAGCAAGTAGTGGGGTTGCAATATCGCTACTTACGAGTTGTGGTATTGTAATATATCTATGAAATCTACATACAAAATTGAGGTTAATTTGTAAAATATAATTTAAACACAATATCATGACATAAAATGACAAACCCATGACTATGTGAGTTGTGAGATTGCAATCCAAAGGATCAAAATGTGACTTTTAGAAAAAATGGACATTTGCTCAAATTTTCACCTTCTTTACTTCCACACTCCAAGATCCTACAAGGAAAGGGTTAGTAGGTTACTTGTAGGTGATTGTTGATCGAAATCCTAGGGTGCAGTCCCACTGGGCATGCCAAAATGTAGAGTGGATTATGAGAAATGATTAATCAAACATTAGTCCAAGAAATCAAAGAAAAATCCATAGAGAGCTAATTAAATGAATCCAATCTATTCATGTGGGGTTTTGCTAATAACAATGAAGAACAAAAAGAAAAAAAACAATACTAGTTACCTTCCCAAATCTATTCTATTTCTCAAAAGCAACTCAAAAATATGTTCTCCCCTTGATCAAGCATTCTTGTCTTCATCAACAATGGTGGTAAACTCCTCCAATGTCTCAAGAACACTCCATAAAACTTAGGCTCATGATATTTAAACTATCTAATTTCCTATCAAATGAAGCTAATCCAAATATGAATAATATAATAATCAAAATATAAATGAGTTGTGAAGAGATTTTAGCATTATAACATTATAATAATTGAGCTAAAAAATGATGTTCATGGCCTCTCTTTTATAAATTTTTGAGATTGATCAAAATGAATTGTGATCATCCATCTTGAAATCAAGATGTGTGGCCAAGAATCCATTCAACCTTGGAGGCTAAAATCAATAAATTTTGCCATAATGATATGTGAATAAGGGGCATTAATGAGGCATGGGAGGCCATAATATGATATTTTATGCATTTATAGCTTAATGGATGCCACCCTATAGATGACATCACTAGGTGATGCATATATTAACAATTAATTTCCAAGGATGAGATATTCAATAAGTTCCATGGAATTCTTACTTAAACTCTTAATTTGGATTAATTAGCTTAAACAAGGTTAATCAAGTTTAGTGCAATTCTTTAGAAATTGGTGCACAATTAATCAAAATGGTCAGAAAGTCATATTACTAGGTTGTAATTTGACTGGAGAAGAATTATAAGGTGATGTTAGATATATACAAAACATGTTACCATTTAGGATGTTGTCAACATAAAATAACAAAGGCACATGACGTGTACAAAGGAATTAGAAGGTAATTGTGATCTAAAGCACTAAATGGTGAAATCATCATTTTGAATCAAAATGATTTGATCAAATTTAGGTATCCCATAAAATACATTACCCTATTTAGGGATACATTAGCCTAAATCGGCACTTGTAAATGACAAGCTCGAACCATTTAGTACATTTTATGGATTTTAGCCTAAAATGTGCATTTGAGTAAGATGAAAAATTTCAACACAAATGGTGTTATAAATTAGATGTCTAAACATGACCCTATAGGCCTATTATACATACACCAAACATCATAGATACTATAATGACAAATATTACACCTATACATGATCCTTGGTAGTACCACTAGTTAATTACACCAGGTTTTGAGTGGGGAGATAACTATGCTCATCCTTTGGATGAGATCATATGATGATCTTATCTCTTTCAAAAATACCAAAAAAATCAAAATATTCAAAAATATAAAAATATTTATGGCACCTACATGTTCTATTGGATCCTTGGCATCTGTGTGTTAGTTCCATGTTGAGGACTAGCATATCATTTAATCCTACATACACATACATAGGCATACATAGATACATGATACACTTATGAGTTTTGGGCCTTATTTTACTCATATTATTAGGACATTGGGGGCATCCATCTTCTATGATATTGATATACACAATTTATATGATTCGATGATCACTCTACACTATCACGTTTGAGCTTACATATGTACTTACACATGCCTATTATCCATGATTGTACATTACACATGGTACTTGATATGCTATGTATTTGATATTTTATGCTAGCAGATTCAATCCATAGGCCACTATGACATGTTTATGCTTTTCCTTTACACACTTCCTTGAGTGATTTGCCTTGCTATAGTCTTATTTTTTTTTGAACATTTACATATGATCCATTGCATACAACCCTTGTGCATATGTTTGCTTTATTAGACATTTGAATATGTCATTACTTGATTTTTTTATACATTTGAATAATTCATGTCCATTAAATTTTGTGGCATTTGAATATGCTCCTTATTTGCAATCTCCTTAGACTATTATCTTTTGACTTGCTTTTGAGTGCTCTTACGCGTGTATACTTGTTTGTTTATTGAGTTTGTACTATTACTATCTAGACACTATCATGATATTTATCATGCATTTTAGGCATGAATGTGATTACATTGGTTCTATGTACTTCAATGATACATTTAACTGGACATGTTTCCTTTATATGTTACATGGTTACATTCATATATTTATAGTTGTCTTACCCTTTTGAGGTGATCTAACTACCATGTACTATTTTCCCTCACCTCAAAGGGGGGAGATATTAGTGGGGGTATGTCATGGTGACAAGGCTTCCAAATTTTCACATCTTTTAGATTTATTGAGGGCATGCTTTGGAAGCATGCTCTCCACATTCACATAGTATATGGAACTTACACCAGTTTATAGATTTAGTGGGGGCATGTCATGATGACATGGATTCCATAGATTCATAGTTTTCTAATTCAGTAGGGGCATGATTTAGAAGCATTTTCTCCACATTCATTTAGTATGGTACTTATATCAATTCACAAATTCAGTGGGGGCATGCTTTGGAAGTATATTATCCATACCTATTCAGTATTCAACATCTCCAATTTATAGTGGGGGCATGTTTTAGAAACATGTCCTCCACATTAGTACTTATATAAATTTCATATTTCTCCATATATAGTGGGGGAATGCTTTGGAAGTATGCCTTCCACACTTACAATAATTTTTAAATTAGCCAAAGCACACAATTTTATGATTTTGATACACATTTGTGGTAGAATTCTATACATGGTACCATTATTACACAGTTTCAACATGAGACAAATATAAGGTGCATATGTTATGCAACATGTGCCTAATATTGTAAAATCCATATCAAATTTAGATTTTAAAACTATTGCATGTACTGATACCCTATAGACTTTTACAAACTTTAATGAGCCAATCTATTGTAGTAGTTGGTTTAGCTTTTAGAATGGTTGGGGTGATTAAATCACTCAATCTTACCAAGTTTTTAGTTTTGACTTGATCATCCAAAATCCTTAGGTTATGGGTGTCATTGGATTGCACGATTGATCTAACTCAACTGCTAGGTGGCAGCTCACTTTTGTTCCAAAGTTGTGGGCATGTGCTTTCAAATCTCTCTCTTTCTCTCTCTATCTCATTGGATATATGAATTTCAAATATTTATCCATATTTATCCTAATTTTAGTTTCAGAGCCTTACAATGATACATGTCTTGTAAAAACAACTTGCCAATAGGTAAGATGGTTACATTGGCATACATGTGTACTCCTAAACCTTGATCTTTTAATTTCAATCTATTTAAACTAATTTTGACCTAGATTATATGCATTGATTATACACTGTAACATGCTCTTGGTTGTAGGCCTATCACCAACAAAACACTCAAATCCAGCTCTATCAAAGTACTCAATTTCAACTCAAGAAAAGATAAGGTGTGTATACACACCTAAGTACTTATTCCTTTCTTTTAAACTAATATTTTAATTACTAGATTAAGGGGGGGGGGTATAAATGTAGATGATATTTTATTATCATGTAGCACCTAAGTCTTATACACTTGGAAAACTCATGAACTTGGTTGTTATTCTTAGTTCTACACATGCCTTGCTTCTGTATCTACTCTATCTTGTGCCACTTGGTCTATCTCTTAGTCTGATCAACCTTATATTGATGACACATACATCCCTTTTTGCCTAAAATGCTTAAAATGTACTTATCTTAAACCTCTACAAGTTTTGAACATATGCTGTCTCTTCTTATCCCTAGACAATAACATCCATGATAAATAATAGTGTTGACATTACTGTCTTGGCTTGATGCAAGTGTCCAGTGCCCTCAAATCATCCAATTTGCAAATGAAACATATCATAATGGTCGACTTAAGTGCTTTAATGTGAGTTATCTCTTGATAAGTTTGGTATAAATAAAATATCAATCTTCTTTCATTCATAACCCATAGAAACCTAATAATTAAACTAAAAGAGCACTCAAGTTACCAAAATATTTCCTATTCTACCATATTCTAATATTAGTTTAAGGAAAAACCCAACTATAGGTCTGAAGTATTAAAGGAGCAGTCATAAGGTCATATTTTCCACATTATAAGCTAGGTCATTATTATACTTACTTTACACATTACATGATTCACACAGAAGCTAACACACATGGAAAAAATAAATGAGTTTAAGGCCCTCTTTGGGAGTATTATTTATGTAGGTAACACCCTTTAATAGAGGGGTCATTGTGGGTTAACTCGATACCGTGTGCCAACTAACCCATATATCCTCAAGGTCACATTGAAGATGAAAAGCTAAGGTTTTTCCATTTCACTAAGAGTGACAGTCCATGACCCCTATGTGAATACACTAAAGTGAAGGCAAAGCCAAACCTATAAGCATCCATGTGGTCACATCTTGTTTCAATAAATATTCTGTATAGGACACTTGCATCGAAATTGAAAACTAGTGTTGACACAATTATCCCAGGTTTATGCAAGCGTCTAGAGAGCCAAACACACTAGATCTAACATCTGATGACTATTCCAGAACTATTTTCCTTCCTACTTCCTACATGTACCAGATCTAACATTTTATTATCATTATAAATAGCTAAGTACTTTATTTTATGTCATTTATATATTTAGCATAATTATACTTTCCATTAATAATCTATCTCAATTTTATAAATTCAACATATGGTATATCTGAGTTTAGCACATTAATTGACATGTTATAGATCTAATATTCACCCTTGTGTCCTATCATTTCTATATCCTTAATGCTATCTACCCAAGTAGGATTGCCTCTTAACCAAATTAGAGTTAAATAATATATAATAATTATATATAATATTGTATAATTAATGATATAATAAATTATACTTAATATATTAAATAAATATTATATTTATATTACCATATATATTAAAACATTTATTTACTTTTATATTATTAATATTTGTAATACAAAATAAAAAATTAATTTCAAATATATATTATAAGATTATGTAAAATATATTATAATATTAGATTAAGGATTATGATTTTGTAGTCATTTTTCAATTATTTGTGTTTTATTTTTTTTAGTGTTTGCATATGCATGAACAAGCTGATTTGATTAAATGCAATTGCCTTTTTTAATATTATTTAGATTATAAAATTCTTCACATTCATGTTACATATTATTAACTATTTTTTGCTTAAGGTTTGTGTTTATGTCTCTATTAGTTTTTTTTCCACATTCTAATACCTAAGAATTACATTCTATGCACTTAAAATAATATATATTCAGTTATTTTTTATTGAGTTAGGTGGCATCAACAATTTATCTTATATTTAAATGATTTTTTTGTTATACATGCCATACATAACAAACCGAATGTATCAAAAACAATATTCTAATTAGATATTTTTATGGGATTTTTACTCATGTGTAATTTATTCATTTACACAAATGACTTCCATGAATAGTAATTTAACCAAATGACATTTTTTACTCATGTATTTTTGATAATATTAACAAGGAAATGGAACCACTTCAGCACAAAAAATAATATCTAATTAAAATTGCTCATGAAAGCCTTCAACTTAACATTGAAGTAACTTTCTAACTAAATTCAATATTTGTGGAAGCCTTAAATTTTTTTTTTTCATCCTTAAATTGTTTTTTTTATTATGTTAAGTTGTTGAAACTATAGGGAAATTCGATGGCCACATGATTGTGTTATGAGAACACTAATTGTTAAAGCACATTTCTCCTTCATTGTTAGTGAATTCAATTCCCTAGTTGTAAAAAACTACATGTTATTTTGTGCTCTCCTTGTAAATATTTGAATGAAAATACCTCACAAATTTGTCATTATTGTTATCATCATTGTCATTTTACCCTATAACTTACACCTTAACACTATTTTTTACATTTAGTCACTTTTAAATAAAAATGGAAACACTCCACATTAATTTTAAATGTCATTGTGAACTCATGGGATCTATCAATCTCCATGAATACAATCAAAGTATTAACACTAATTAATTATTTTAACCTTTTCAGACTTAGTGAATGTAAATCATATATTGTTAAAGAGATAGGTATAGTAAATCAAGGTAAAAATATGCAATAAATACAACCACTAATCTATTATAGAATTAACTTAATTTGACTTTGTAAAAATAATAATAAATAATGTAAATGAGAACTTAGCTAACAAATGATTGAGATAAATGATTTGGAGGCTAAAAAATGAGGTAGAGGTTGGTTTAAGTGTCACAAATAGGATCTAGATGTCAAAACCCATCCTATATAGTATCACTCTAATTGTACATTAGTACCATGTGGTGCTAGTGTCCTTATTTTGGTAGTAGTGTCCTTTGTGTAGAATTGTTTTGAGTTTTTGGGTGCACCTTTGTCTAGGTCTATCAAGCCTATTGCTATACACATAAGTTTTGAAACCTTATAGATGACCTATTTTGAATGATTCTATGATCAAACCCTATTCTTCCATGTTGTTAAGGCATCTAGTTTATATAAGTAGTAAAGTTTGTTGTTAGTAGGGTAGGCTAGACATCCTCAACACCTCATTATGATGAGAGTTGCCTACTTACCAATACTCTAAAGAGAGATCAAGATCGATGTCATTATCCACACCTAAGTGCTGGTGCAAGTATAAGTGAAGCTAATATGATTGTTGACTTAAGTGATTTTATTGTGCTTAAGATTAGAAATCTGAGTAATCTAAACTTATGAATGTTGTAGATGGTTGTATGCAGTAGGGTAGAGTAAGGATTGATAACTTTGATTATACATAACTTATTTTGAGTTTGCATGTGTAATTTACATCTAATTTCCATCTACTAGCTATAGGGTTAAGAGTCATGTGTATATACTATTCTGGTGCTTACATGGGTGTTAAAATAGGTTTAGGCCAACCCTAGGTGGTCTAATATTTGAAAATATATCCATTTGTGGAAAAAAGAGGGAAATGACAATAACACCAAAATTGGGACATTGATGCCATGTGGCATTACTGTCCCTCTTATGGTGCTAGTGTCCAAATGGTAGAACTTGAGGCATGAAGGGCTAAGATGTTAGAATGAGGGTCTAGGATTGCTTTAGGGATGTCTAGGGATGCCTATGGCCTACACAATGGATGGATAAGTGTGAAAATAGGCCCTAAGATAGGTCTAGGGCTAAGCTAGGGATAAGTGTTCTCAAGTAGCACTCTTAGCACTCAAGTGTCATTTTTAGGTGATTACATTTCCCCCCTTTATTCTAAAAATGCAACAAAGTGAAATAAATAAGATAATAAAAAAAAAGTGTACCTAAGCTTATCTAAGAGGTGTATCTCATGAATCTAAATTTGAGTATGTGAAGCATGCTCCATTACGTGTCTTGTAAGTGAAACATATATAGATCAATCCTTATTTAAGAGATATCAAAAGCAAAGACAAACTAATTAAAGAAGTAAAACTAAGTAAAGAGACAAGAGAGAAGAAATGAATGAATACAACTCACTGGGTATGTGAACTAATGCATAAACCTAGTGATAACCTATTTGTATGCATGCATATAGCGATCAATTGGTGAATAGTTTGGACTGAGCTGATGGATTTCTCAATCTTCACATGTGGGTGGATCAAGAACTAAATATGGTTTTGAATCCATCATTACCCACCCCTACTTGGTGGATCATGACCTGTGAATAGGTTGTATTAGACTGGTGGTGCATCTAACCCTCTCATGTAGGTTGATCAAGAACTCAAGTAGAATATGAATTGATCATTGCCTATCCATGTATAGTAGATGCATATAAAATTAAAACTATGTAATGTAGTTGGAAATGTCTAACTAGTGATGTCTAATTGGAGATGTCAGCTCTGTAACCACTCAGGTATATTAGGCAGCTCTAGGCTTCTTGAGAATGCCAACCACTACATATGAATTAAAGCATAAATCTAGTGTGTAACCTAAAACATGGTGTATGATGCATATAATGTAGAGAATGACATATAGTTGGTCATTCCATTTGATCAACTAGTGTGTAAGTGAGCATACAAAAATAATGTGTCATGCACATGCTCCCAAAACAAATATCTAAGCATAAAGATTATAGACTGAGTTATAATAATCTATATCTAAGTATTTGAATTGAAAATGGGAATGGTCATGTGCACATGATGCCCCTAATTTGAGAAAAATAGTATGAATCTAAGCTAAATTGATCCAAAATTAGAAATTATATAACTAAACCTATGTAAACCTAGACTATACCTACTATACTTTTTTGGCCAATCTAGAATTTTTTAAAATTAAGGCTATTGGATAGTAACATCATATCTTGGAAAATAGTGATATATGGATATAGTGTCCTAATTTGGGCACTAATGTCTGAATATTGTAATTTTTATGTAACTATAACTAATCTTTATGTCACTATTTCTCACTGTGTTTACCTGAGTCTAATTTTTGTAATCAAAGCTTATATTCTAAAAATTATACTTTAAGTGCATTTTGATAACCTAATATTTGTGACAAACCCTTGTGAATGCTCCTAATTTTAGGGGAGTTGTTGATCCTATTCAAGAATTGTCCTCAAAATAAAAAGCTCTACAAAATGTGTGTTAGCCAGATCATATATGACATCTGCATAATAATCCAGTAGAATGTGCATACATAACATCAAAATGTAAGATAATCAAAACATAAGTTTGAAATGTACGATGTATGTTATGTATAACATTCACAAGGTTGTTAAAATAGATATAATAATGTATGTGAACAATAAATTTGAGCAATAACTGAGTAGCTACCTAGGGGGATGGGGCATGATGTCCATTATGACACCCAAGTAGGAAGGGGAGATGCATGAGGTCCCTCATGGCATCTAAAACTAGAGTATGTAACAAGCAATAGATAAGTGTCATGACCATGATGTATTTAATAAAGCATACATACAACACACATGAGGTGCAAAAAGTAGGCTAAGGGGCCACAATATAAGGGACATGGGCACATATCACTAAATATGAGAAATTAAGACATACAAGGACATGTTTAAATTTCCACATACACAAATAAAAAAGCAAGTTGGCTTAAAAACACATGAAAGGACATGTTAAAATGTCTACATACAAAATTAGGATAACACACATAAGGACATGGGCACATGTTCAAAACATACATATAATGAAAAAAAGAGGTGTAGAGCCATAGAGCAATGACATATTCAAATGCCCTCAAATAGAAGAATCATAGAGACAAAATCAAGTATAAACTATGAAAGCTAAAAGTGAAATTATGCATGAACATGTAATATAAATCCATGTAAGAGCCAATATGTACATATGCCAAGTCTAAATTAGTAGTAGCCAACAAAAAATCTGAGTAGGTGTAGCATGATCAATATCAAGATATAATAATGCTAAATATGTGATGTAGAGTATAGAAATATGTAACCTGGTAATTGAAACTATGTACAGGGTGCCCCCAAAAGGATGAATGTGTCAAATGAAGAACCCATATATCTATGTATATGCCCCCAATGGGTAGATAATATCAAATTTAGATCAATGTAGTGGACCTGAGTTCTATAAACAATCTGCAAGCACTCAACAAGAATAGGTGAAGCATATATGTATGATAAAAATTGACTTTACTAAGATAACTAGCATATATAGTAGTTGGAAAATATAAGAAGTGTAAACATGGCAATGCATACAATCTATAATTTATATTTTTTGATTAAATATTTGAATATTTTTATGTTTTTACATATTATATTATTTTTGTATTTTTTTGGATATAAGCTATGTACAAGCAACATGAAAATGAAACTATATACAAGGAATAAGAAATAAGGAAAATATGTATAAGTAAATGTTGGAAATAAATGAGACAATGTATAACCAAAGTGAAATGTCTCTATAGACCCAAGAGCACATCCATAAGATGTGGATAATAAAATGGTGGATCAGATGGGAGGTCATCCAATATTAGATATTGGATATTTACAAATTTTGATAAGTCCTCATCATCATGATTGCCATACCATTTTATATGTATCAATGGAGCCTTATCCTTGGTGTTAGTTTGGATTTAATGCATCCAAATAGTGTGCCACTCTATTATGTAAGATGCCTCTCATGTGGTCTTAGGGTAAACCATATTGGATTGTAGATTATCTATATGAACCCATGGTTTTCATATATGCCATTATGTAGAATGCAGACCATGTGTCCCTCATGATTGAATGTCAAACATCTATCTGATCGATCAACTATGGCATCCATCACCTGTAACCATGTACTACCAAGTGAACTTGTATATGAGTACCCCTGTTCATGATAAAGAATAATGTGTTAGCCACCTTGGGGACACATACAACTGGTAGTGTGATATGTCTTATGGAATCCTAATAATGTATGAAATGTTGTATCTCATTTTATTGATAGCCTATGTGTTATAAAAATTCCAAAGTAAAAGTATTAGGATCAAAATACTCATCTATAACAACATGGGACGTGTATCTATCTGCAAATATTTTTTTGAATAGTCAATGTATTATTCTATGAATATCTATGTTGATGATGATTGTCACATTCTGGTTTCTCATTAAATAAACTTATTTGATTATCTATGAATATTTATAGTTGGTGATTTGACTATTATTAACTAAGCTATAAGTCATATTTTATTATGGGATAGTTGTATGTTGCTTTGATTTCATGGTTGCACTGATATGAGTTAGATGTATTGTATATTATTTACATTGTGACCATGTTTATTTATTATTTCAATAATATTTTATGATATATATGTCATGATGTTATGGACTAACTACCTTCTTGTCGTGAGTTAGACATATGAGAGATTCATCCCTCAGAACATGATATAGGGAGAACATCACCAGAGAGGGTGATGTAGATGGAGGTGTTAGGGGATGATATAGGAATGGTTATAACCCATACACACACCATATTAGATAATACATGTTATATGCATTATTTAAATTGTTAGCATTAGTATGTTCTTTATGTTATCTGCATTTATATAATTATATATATGTGTTAGTTTAGATTTATGCTTTGGTAAATTAATTTTGTGTGATTGCATTGTGAATGTTACTATGCATTTATGTCATGTCATTGTATTTATGATTTTTAATTTTGTTGAAAACATAAATTTACATTAACAAGTATTTGGTATTACCTTATGTAGACTAACCCTTAAGACTTTGAAATGTTTTAGAACATTGATATGTTATCTTTATGATAGTTTAAGAATACCATCTACTGTTGAAAAGAATATTATTAAATTTATAATAGTTGTGTTACTATTAAGTCATTATGATTATTTATTTATTTATCTTAAGTGATTATTTATTATTAAGTCATTATAAAATATATAAATAGGAAAAAGTGTCATATACCTAGAGTAAAACAAATAAAACCAATAAAACAATTGCCTTGTGTTATAATTAGAATAAAAATAAATAAATGAAAAAATTAAGAAAATATATGTGGGAAATATAAAAAAAGGAAAAATTAATTTAACAAGAGAAATAAAGAATGACAAAGCTTTAAATAATTAAACAATGAGCTTTTTCTTAAGAGGAGAAAAAGGAAAGGAGGGGGCACGACATACGAAGGGAGTAGGAGAAGAGAATAAGGGAGAATAACATGGGTTGGAGAAATAAAAGATCAACACATAGAGGAGTTTAAGAGGAGGATGATGTGTAGAAGGGAGAAATAAGATCAAAGGGGGGCTCACGGACTTTGTCAATGGTTATAGGTTTGTTTTTTTTAATTCACATTGATGTTATATGGAAATCTGGTAAGAGGGAACTAATAACATGTACAAATTGAGTTTTAGTGATAAACACACAAATATATAGGGAAATTTCCCACTTCACACCAACACCTTGATCTTAGAAATAAACTCAATGTAATATACAAGTGGACTACTATAATTACTTAGAAAATGAATATTCTATGCTAGGTGCTTCTTTGAAATCTCAATAAAAGTGAATAGGTAGGTGAAACTCAGTTAAATGATGAAATCATTTGAATAGTTTATAGGAATATTATACCAGGTCAACATACAACTAGATATACATATTTATTCATAGTGGATAAAATGCATAGTGAACTATGCGAATAATAATAATTAAATAGTAAACTGCATGTAGATTGTGACTAAGTAAAAGCTATCTGTTAAAGAAATACTATGAGCATATACCCATGTACGATTCCCTTTCATTCTAGGAATCCAAAATTATATATATATATATATATATATATATATATATCTGAGTGGACTGATGTATTAGATTTATATCATTGTATGTAATTAATTCAGTGAAAGATTTATAACATAGTTCATTGTATGTTATAATTTTTTTGAGTTAATTTAATGAACTATGTAGAGTTAGATTAATAACATACAACGAAAGATTTAGTTCGCTATATTAGATAGAGTTAATTTTTCTAAGTTATATTCTACAATTAACTATAATGGTATACAATGAACTATTATATGGATAATGATTTATATTTAATTATGATATGAGGAATTATTTATTGGTCAAAATATATGTTTGCATTTAATATTGTAAACTCTGTATATACAACATAATCCAATGGCAAGGATATATATATATATATATATATATATATATATATATATATATAAATAATTATGTGATTTAGCAAAATATTTAGTGAAACAAATATATTAATATATTTATACATAGAAAAATATAGATAAAACAATCTGAGTACACTAACATTCAATATATCAAGTTGAATACAATATTATTCTGGTATAGTGAATTATATTATGGAGATAAGTGATCTGCATAGTTATCATAAGGGTGATATGAGTTTAATTAAAATCACACAAAATCACACAATCATCGATATTATTTTGTTGTCATACTATGATATACAAATTGTGTAATATATTTTATTAGAACCTATATAATGTTGCTTAGATATGGCATGTAGATATTATATTGCCACTAGAGTAATGCTAGGTTACAAAACATGCACATATCGATAAGGGCATTTCAATTTATACTAGAAAAATACTTATACTATATTACTAAATATATTATGGTATTAGTATTAGAACTCAGTCATGTTCTATTACTCAACATCTTGATATCTTATATTCAATACTTAGATAGCATAATATCACATTGTATAATCTATATTCAATACTAAGTAAGCTCATTCTAAGAATAATGATATGTTACATTATAAATTGTAGCTATTATTGTTAGTATAACTATGGTGATACTAGAATGTTATAATGTTATATAATGATACCAATATAGTAATGATTAGAAAAATATACTAATTAAGGTATCACATATAACATATTAAAGTATCATTATTCAATATACTATTACTTTAGAGTATTAAGATGATCTTCATGATGTGGTATTAAAGTAAACTATTGATATGGTGTTATAACTAAATATAATCTATCCATTATATGTGTATTAATATGATTAAAGAATAAGAAGTTATATACATTTTGAATATATCAAGATGAAAATCTATTTAGTTAGGGATAAAAACTATGGAGTATTACATTGTTGAATCCCTTATCTTATAAAAGACCATCAATGTATTTTATGAATAGAAAAGTTATAATGATTATTGAAATCATATGGAGTTATTGATTAAGAAATATAAATGACCATTGATATAGTATTTATATATCATTTGACCACTTATATACGGTACATATTATGATGTAAACTTAATCATATATAGGAAATATATCTATATATGGACTTAAGTATTCATATAAAAATATAACATATACAAGTGTATTAGGTCATATACCTATAACTATATCTAAATGGATGGTTAAAATAAGTCATAAGAATTTCGAGGGATAAGAAACTATAACCATATGAATACAGTCTCCTAAAAATGTAATAAGTTGTTTAAATGAAAGATTATGTTCATATGAGGTATAACTTGGGTTATGAGTTATCTAAGTCTTTAAAAATATTATGACTAACTATTTGAAAGTGAGTAGTGTGTATATAAAAATGGTGGATTATGATATTATTATTTATACTAAATATTTGAATCTACTTAAGGAAATTATATTATGTAGTCTAAACATAGATTATACCCGGTTGGTATAAATTATACTTGTTTGCTTATTATTTATATGATAAATAATATTATGGAGATTTACTCATTTTTTATGGAATAAATGCATGTATTTTGATTATTCCTATGTTTATCATGTTTTATGATTGCTGGTGGGAATTAATCTATATGAATCTATTGGTTATAATTATATTAACCAAATTTCATATTGCTGGTACTAAGCAAGTAGTGAGACATGCTTCACTAGCTTGCTAACATCACCATTTCTAGATGAGGGTAATCTGATCAAATGGTGTGTATAAATTTGACTGATATTAGAGATCAATAACTATTGAAAACTTTGGACAAAGTAATGTTAGTTATAAATTGTCATTTCATATGTATGATTTACATGTTTGTGAAATACCATGCTAAAACAAATTTCTTTACGGTACACTATATGTTAGAAATCATACAACACACAGGTACTATCTTGTCTCTCTATATTATTATACCATCACTATTTACTCATCTATAAAGGGAGGGCCATTCCATGATGGGGGATTATATGGGGATCAATGGTCCATAGTTGGTGTGTAAAAGTGCTCAAATGATGCTCTCCCTCCCCACAATAGTGCTTCTTTGGAGACAACACTTGAGATTATCATATATAATAGAGTTCAAGAACTCTTGTTCTGTGGAGCCTTGTATCTTGTACATTGTATTTATTATTATTAAAAAATAATACATGATGAAATGTAATTATTTACTTATTATACCATGACAACAGTGGCTACATGTTTATACTAGTCATGGTTAGAAATTTGTAATTACTTAATATATTTAGTTATGTTGTGTTTTATCTAATGATAGTGATCAATGATGGATATATGTCACATTCTTATTTTACAGTTAATATACTTAGAGTGTTTTATCTAGATCACTAATTAGATTCTCTTGGTGAAATTTAATGAAGGAATGGATTGATTAAATTTAAAAATAAATTCACATTATTCTTGGTAGATCCTAGTGGGGATGTTACATGTGGTAACAAAGCTACAAATTAAAATCTAGGAATAAATGAGTCCACTATCATTTTTTTATCTTTTATTTATAATAAAGGAGAATGGTTAAAGTTAGAGTATTCAAAGAGGGTCCTTCAAAAGTCAAAGTTGACAAACATTTATTTTAAGTAGAGATTAGATTGTCTAAATTCACATTAGTAGTGGATCTTTATGTAGCACCACTAGGGTCATATAATGTGATCCTAGGAGTTAATTGGATTGAAAATCAAAAACCAAAGGATGAATACTATCTAAAGAAGGTTGAGTGTTTGGATGACTTTGGAAATCAAAACAAATTCATGGTGAGAAGAGAGAGCTGAGGCTTAGGTAGATTTTTGCAATATAAATATAAAAGGCTCAGGGAAATGGGTGTCAAGCATTTATTTTAAAGATAAATGAGATAGAGGAATCTAAGGAACCATCCCTTGAAGATTATCCATTCCTTATATATTATCATGATGTGTTTCCAAAGGAATTGCTAGTAATACATCTTAAATGAGAATTTGATTTCTCTATCCATATCATACCTGGATTACAAGCACAGTCGAAGGTAACATACAATATGACAACCAATAAATTGGTTAAATTAAAGGCTTAAGCCCAAGATTTATTGTCAAAATGGTTGATTACTCTAAGTGTGTCATCATGAGGTGCACCAATTGTCTTTGTCAAGAAGAAGGATGGTACTCTTTGACTTTTCATAGATTATAAAATGTTGAATAAAACAACTATCAAAAACTTGAATCCACTAACCTGTATAGATGATATTTTTGATTAATTGTGGGGAGTAATAGTCATTTCTAAGATTTATCTTAGAGTAATATATCATCAATTGAGGATAAGGGATGAGGACATTCTAAAAATAACATTTAGAATTTTATATGGACACTATGAGTTCGCAATATTACTATTGTAAGCTTAATTAACACCTTTGGAGAGGGTTCTTCAGGCTCTTTCCAATTAAGCTACATAATGGGAATAACCCCAGGCTATGGGTATCCTATGATAAGGTTGAACCTCCATAAAAGGTTGATTTCCTCTTGATGGATCTAAACTAATGCTACTATAAGGAAAAGGGTTAGAAAGTAGGGAAATAGGGATCCCAAGAAAGATAACAAGGTGATGAACCAAATTAGAGTGAGATGCTCATATGCTTGAACCCACACTAGATCAACATAAGATAATATTAGCTCATACAATCTAGCTAATTGCATAAGTATTTCATAAACTAGGTTTAGGAAGCAATGAGTGGAAACAAAGAGAATTTTTAAGACTCACATTGATCTTACATCAATGGCAGAAATAACATGATTCCAAATGTACAATAGCTTGAAAAAACCTTAAAAAAGGTAAGCAAGAAGGACAATGGCTTAGGAATAATCTCCCTCATAAGACCATCATGCACAAGCTTACTAAAACACTAGTCAAAGGTAAAAGATATGTAAAAATCATATTATTACTTCAAGAGGTAGTTATTAGAAATTTTGATAGGGTTTAGCCTAGTAAAATGAGAGTCTCCTTCTCTCCAAAATTAGAGAGTCCTTAAGAGAGTAAAAAATCTGAAAGAGTTACAATGTGGAAGAAAATAGGAGATATAGGAGAAAAGGGGAGAGAGAAGGAGAACATGTCATCCTAAATCATTAAATGAGCTACCACCACCTTTTAATGAATGTTCCACCACTTTTTGATCAAATTAAGGTTAATACATCATAGAAAAAATAGCCTTCATTTATCTCAATATCCTTCGAATCTTCTCATTGGTTGAGAAACACACTAGAGGATAATAGTTTGCTGAAGATGATGAGTCATGATTCTACTATGAAGAAAAAATCTTAGAGACCCTAAAAATATATTAAATTCTCTAGTTGCTTTCTCCAAACACCAGGTCTCCATCCTAGGACTTTATGCCATCTTCCACTTGACTTATTCATGAGGATAAAATCCTCATATCTTAAACTTGAAAGAGCCATGACTACATCTATTTTTATGGCCATAAGGACCTATTTGTCAAAGCTATGATTATGTCGATAGATGAGACATTTGTCCATAATCACATATTTTCCCCTACTTCAAAATTGGAGCATAAGTCTTGCTATAGATTGAAAACTAATCTCATTTATTGGTTTTCCTATGGTTATCATGTCAATGAAAACCTATAGGCTGCATAGCTTTGTTTCTAAAATATATTAGGTTTTAAAAAAATTATTCTACCTTTAAATATTGTGGAAGCCAATAACTTATTATATGCATAGATCTTCTTCAGAGAATAATGACCATAGTCACAAAATAATCCTACAACTTTTAGAGAATGGGTTGATAGGTTCTAAATCATCGACCATAGGTCATGTCCAAGATTTAATGGTGATGGAGCTTCATCATTTAAAATCTTGACTGTATGGTTGTGTCTCATGCCTAATGGTACTTGATTGAACTCTAATGGTGGTATATGCCCTTTAAAATATTTTTACTCTGGATTGACTTGGACCATATTCGATCTCTATTTGAAGTTTCCTAGCTTTGAATTTTGATAATAGACATTGATCTTGATTTGGGCTTCCCAAATTATACCATTTGTTATCTCTTGATTTATTTCATGGGCCATAAAGTTAGTTTCATCTGGTTCCTATGCTTGCACCACATGGTGGCCTCATGTTCATTCTCAAAAAAATTGGCTTCTTGACCTTATGCACATCATCAATATTATTTTTCACGGTTCAAATGTATGTCATCGATTAACCTAGCATTTATCATGGTCATGAAACTTAGTAGATCCTTATTCATTTCTAGGATTCACTGACTTGCTGACCTCTTGCTCATCATCGATTCACTTTTATATGATTAAATGCATTCTAGTTATCTACCTGGACCCATTGACTTCATTGATTTCTTACATGAGATTATATTTGGATATGAGCTCCTAGGATCTTGCTAATTTTTAGCTCCACATTTACCCTTATAAAATTTTTAATCTAAAAGGTTATTTACCACAACTTTAACTTTATGTCCCCATGCACGTCTCACTCTGCTAGTTCAAATTTAAAGACTTGTATCTTGATATAAAAAACTCATCAAGATAAAAAAATTTGCAGAGGATGTTTATGAGACCAAAAAAATCATGTCTATGCATTATTTTAGCTTTGGTCAACTCCCACGTGCATTTATAAAATACACAATCTGACTGATTTGTTCATTCTCGCATGACGTGTCATGATGGTCTATTTATTTATAATCACCAAGCTCATACTTTAAGCTTACTTAAAGTGTTTCAAAAGCTTGAGAATAACAAGTGATCTTTACGAAGGTTGTTTTCTCCTCATCTTATTGTGTTTCTTCTCAACTAGGACCCTACTTAGCTTTAAACCACATCTAGTCAAAAGTTTCTTATGTGGGCCAATAGTTACCATTTGGGTTGATAAATGCTCTAGAAACGTTCATGAATCTAATGAATAGTGTGTTTAAGAGATTATTTAGATCATTTTTTTGTGGTCTTTTTTGATGACATTTTTATATACTCTAAGAATGAAAAAGAGCATCTTCAATTTTTGGAACTGGTTCTATAATGGTTATAGAAGCACAAATTATATGAAAAGTTGTCTATGTGTGCATTTTTCTAGGAGAGAGTAAAATATCTGGGACATATTATCTCTACGGATGGTATTTTAGTAGATTCAATAGAGATAAGAGCCATTATAGAATGGCTAGTGCCAAAGAATGTATATGAGGTAAGAAGTTTCATGGGATTAGTAGACTATTATAGGAAGTTTATTCTAAATTTTTCTAAGATAACTAATCTGATTACCTCTCTAAAACATAAGAACCAAAGTTTTATCTAGTTAGATAAATATGAAGTAGCTTTTTAAGAATTGAAAATAAGGCTTATTTCAGCATTAGTACCAAGAGTTCCTGACTCCAACGGTCAATTTTTAGTGATCATAAATGCATTTGGGGATGGACTAAGAGTAGTCCTTATATAGGATGGTGAAATAGTAGCTTATGAAATAAAGAAGATGAGGCATTATGAGGTGAAATATGCCCCTCATGACCTAGAATTTATGATAATTATGCATGCCTTACAAGTTTAAAGACATTATTTATTGGAAAAATTATTTGAGCTCAAAATTGATAACTTAGGACTCAAGTACATATTCACCCAACTAAATATGAATGCTCATTAGAGATGATGGTTAGAGTTGTTATCTGACTATTATTTTGATATCAACTATATCAAGGGAAAGGAAAATAGACTAGCTGATGCCCTAAGTCGTAGAAGGTACATAGTAGCTATGGCTACTATCAAGAGTACTTTTAGGGATCAAGTGATCAAACTCTTGCTAGAAGATGAATTTTATGATCAGGATAGGAAAGTATTATTTGAGAATACTTAAATCCTAAGTATTAGGAATTTAGATTAGAGTGAGATGGTCTTTTGTGATACAATGGAAGGATGTGTGTGTCAAATTGAGAGAATCTAAAGAGCATAGTGCTAAAAATGATTCATAATGCTCCATATTTAGGACATAAAAGGGTAATCAAACTCATGGTAGAGCTTATACCACTTTATTTCTAGAAGGAAATCAAAAAATATGTAGTATACTTTGTGTCACATTATTTAGAATGTCAGTGAGTGATAGCTAAACATTTGTATCTGGATAGATTGTTATATCTACATGATATATCAAAATGGAAGTGGTAGGTGACCAATATGGACTTTGTCTAAGGTTTTCCATTATCAAAGAATAGACATGACATGATATTGGTTGTAGTTGATAAGCTAAACAAGGTAACTCATATTATACTAGGTAATTTGACAGATGATGCACCTACTCTTGCTAAGAGATTTGTGAAGGAAGTGTATTAGTTGCATGGATTTATGTAGAAGATCATTTCAGATCATGATCTAAAAATGACTTCTAAATTTTTGGTAACTCTAAAAATTAGCTTTGGATACGTAACTAAACTTCAACACTTCATATAACCTAGAGATTGATGATCACACTGAGTGAGTTAATCAAGTGTTAGAGGATCTTTTTCATATATATTTTATGGATTAGCAATACAAGTGGGAAGATTATATTCCATTGGTTGAGTTTTTTTTAAATAACTCATACCAATCAGATTTAAGGATGACACCATTTGAAGCATTATATGGAAGAAGGTGCATGACACTAATCGGTTGGGATAGGTTGGAAGACAAGATAGTCTTTGGTCCTAAGATGATTTTAGAAATGGAAGATCAAGTATAATTGATTAGATAGAGATTGGCCAAGGCCAATGATAATAATAATATTTATGTTAATCTAAAGAGAATAGACAAGTAGTTTTTAGTAGGTGATAAAGTGTTCTTACAGGTTAAGCTATAGAAGAGCTCGATTAAATTTAAGAAGTCAGTGAAAATTTTATCAATATGTGTGAGACCATTCAAGGTATTTAAAGTGGTTAATCCTATAACGTATAGGATTGCATTACCACTAGACCTAACTCTATTACGTAATGTCTTCCATGTTTCTTATCTTATAAAGTATATATCTAATCCTTTACATGTGTTGGATTAGAATGCTTTACAGGTTATGGACCTCAGGGTGGTCATGGTAGAACCAATCAAAGTAATTAACACTCAAAAAATTTATTTACATAATAGGGAGATGTCATAGTACAAGGTCTTATGGGACCAATACTCTGAGGAAACTACTACTTGAGAGGACTATGATGAGTTCTATAGATGATTTCTACATTTATTTGCTTGATTTGATACTTCATACTATGTTATTTTTCTACTGAATAATGTTTTTAATTAAGAAATTATGTTTGAATAAGTGTCATTGGGATGATGACTAAATGTCACATCCTGATTCTTCGCTAAGCAAACTTACTTGATTATCCATGGATATTTATAGTTGATGATTTGATTTAATTATTATTAACTAAGATGTAAGTCATATGCTATTATGGGATAGTTGTATGTTATTTTAATTTTATGGTTGCATTGCTATGAGTTAGTTATATTTATATATATCATGATGTTTTAGATTAAGGTAAAAATAGGTTTTAAAGGGACCCTGAAACCCTAAACATCAAAAAAAATATAAACCATAAAGCACAACCGATTTTCAAAAAAGGAACCCAAAATCGGAACAAACCAAACCAAGTTAAATAGGAACCTGAAAACAACATAAAAGCCCTGAAGAAATAGCTGACACAACACAGAACGAACCATCTACAAATAGGATCAACATCCTACAACCTCCCATATAAATGAGGTTATAAAAATTATTTATTTTTTACACGACCAAAGATTCATATCTAGAGGGGGGACCAAAGGCTTAGACTTCTTCCTCTTAACAGCTATCCATCCATCCTCTACCTTTGCTGCCTTAGTCATCCATACCTTAGAAGACAGTGATCCATGAAGCCCAGGGGACACAGATGACTCAACAACATCCTTTTGAAAACCATCCACATTCTAGCTCCTAGGTAGTTCCTCCACAACAGGGGGAGAGACCAAAGCCTCCTCAACAACTGGCTTAGAATGATCATTATTCCCAATCTCCACAGGACCATCTATGGAATCTTTCACCCGTGAATCCTCCTCAATCATCGGCTCAGAATGGATACTATCTTCATTCTCAGAATCAACCGAATCTTCCACTGGTTGTTTAACCATGTAATGTTTGGAAGAAGCCTCAGACCACCAAGAAGGTGGTCGTCTGGACTTAGATTTCCTAGCCATACAACGAGCAGCAGTATGACCCGTCAAGTGACACTTTTTGCACCAGAAAGGTACGCCCTCAAAATCCAACATTTGTGTCCAAGTACCCCTTGGGGAGTCTAGACAAATCACCTCTGATAAGCCCTTAGAAACATCCACCTCAACCATTAAGCGTGCACAGGTCGAATGGTAACTATTCGAAGTATCCACAAATAAAAAGTCTCCTATAGCATTCCCGATGGTTTTAAAAACTGATTCATGCCAAAGATGTATTGGTAGATTTGGGAGCCGAACTCAGATAGGGAACTTGGCAAAGGTTTTCGTTAGCGGATTAAAATCCATATGCCATCGTTTAGCCATGAGAGGATATTTACCCAACCATAAAAAATTACTGTTGCTCAAGATTATCCTTTTATCCTCCGGGCTTTGGAAGATAACTATAAAGAAACCTTTAACACATGGGAAGATTTCAACACTATCTTCAATAAGTGGCAACCAGTTCTTGGAGATCCAGCCATGTAGATCAGCAAGAGAGGGCCAAAAGCCATGGAAACAAAAAATAGCAGCGTGAGAGGAAAAAACTTCTACCCGTTCAAAGATTTCGTCAACTAATTCTGGATCTATAGTTACCCTAGTGGGTTTTAGAGCACTTACTGGCAGAACACGAGATGGCCCAAATGATGCACGAGGCACAGATTCATGTAGATTTGCTTCAAATGCTACCACATCCGTGAAAGTTCTTCCCCCTGCTTCAAACCATGATCCAAGAGCGTAGGCAAAACACCCGGCCGAAAACTTTTCTCCACCCGTAGGAGAGGTCTCTGTAGGGGCATTCAGAATCCTTCCCATACGAGCTGACAATACCCCATCTATTTCAGAAGCCGTAACCGCGTCGACCTCCAGACTGTCAACACCCAATTTCAAATTTTCCAGAAATGCGCGCTCAAGAGACGGCATGACGGAGGATTATTAAGTTAAAAATATATATATCATGATGTTATGGATTAACTACCTTCTTATTATGAGTTGGATGCAGGAGAGATTCATTGCTTTGAACATGATGGAGGGAGAGCATCATTAGAGAGGGTGATGTAGATGGAGGTGTTAGGGGATGATAGAGGAGTGGCTAAAACCCATGCACACACCACATTAGATAGTATATGTTATATGCATTATTTGAATTATTAGAATTAATACATTCTTTATGTTATCTGCATTTAGATAATTATATATGTGTGTGTTAGTTCAGACTTATGCTTAAGAAAATTAATATTGCACGATTTCATTGTGAATATTATTATGCATTTTTGTCATGTTATTGTATTTATGATTTTTAATGTTGTCAAAAACATAAATTTTTGTGAATAAGTATCTAGTACTACCATATGTAGATTAAACCTCAAGACTTTGGAATGTTTTAGAACATTGATAAGTTATCTTTATGATCTTTCAAGAATACTAGTTACTATTGAAAATAATATTATTGACTTTCTAATAGTCATATTACTATTAAGTAATTATGATTATTCATTTATATTAAGTGATTATTTATTATTAAATCATTAGAAAATATATAAATAGGAAAAATCATCATATACATGGAGTAAAACAAATAAAACCAATAAAACAATTGTATTGTATTGAAATTGTGTTATAATTATAATAAAAATGAATAAATTAATAAAATATATGTGGAAAATAGAAAAAAAACAAAAAAAAGGAAAAAATCATTTAATAAGAGAATTAAAGAATGGCAAAGCTTTAAAAAATAAAACAATGAAATTTTGCTTGAGAGGAGAAAAAGGAAAGGAGGAGGCACACCATAAGAAGGGAGTAAGAAAAGAGAATAAAGGAGAATAACATGGGTTGGAGAAAGAAAAGAGCAGTGCATAGAGGAGTTTAATATGAGGATGATATGTAGAAGGGAGAAAGAAGATCAAAGGGGGCATCACAGACTTTATCAGTGGTTACAAGTTAGTTTGTTTTAAATTTACATCAATGTCTATATGGAAATATGGTAAGAGGGAACTAATAACATGTACAAATTGAGTTTTACTGATAAACACACAACTAGATAGGCAAATCCTCCACTTCACACCAAGACCCTAATCTCAGAAATAAACTCAATGTAATATAAAAGTGGACTATTGTACTTACTTAAAAAATGAATATTCTATGCTAGGCACTTCTTTAAAATCTCAGTAAAATTGAATAGGTAGGTGAAACTCAATTAACAAGATGAAATCATTTAAATAGTTTATAAGGATATTATACTAGGTCGACATATAATTGGAAATACATCTTTATTCATAGTGGATAAAATGCATAGCGAACTATATGAATGATACTAATTAAATAGTAAACTGTGTGTAGAATGTGACTAAGTAAAAGTTATCTGTTAAAGAAATACTATGAGCATATACCCATGTACAATGCCCTTTCATTCTAGGAATCCAAAATCACACACACACACACACACACACACACACACACACACACACACACACACACACACACACACACACACACACACACACACATGAGTGGATTGATGTTTTAGATTTATATCATTGTATGCAATTAATTCAATGAAAGATTTATAACATAGTTCATTGTATGCTATAAATATTCTAAGTTAATTCAATGAACTATGTACAGTTAGATTAATAACATATAAACACAGATTTAGTTTTCTATATTGGATAGATTTAATTTTTCTGAATTATATTTTATAATTAACTATAATGGTATACAAAAAACTATTATATGGACAATGATTTATATTTAAGTATTATTTGAGGAATTATTTATAGGTAAAAATATATGTCTGCATTTAATATTACAAACTCTATATATAACATAATTCAATGGTAAATAAATATATATAGCGATATATATCTAATTATTTGATTTAGCAAAATATTTAGTGAAACAAATATATTGATAGATTTATACATAGAGAAATATTTATAAAGTGATCTGAGTACACTAACATTTAATATAGCAAATTGAGTACAATATTATTCTCATATATCAAATTATATAATGGAGATAAACCATCTATAGAGTTTTCATAAGGGTGATCTGAGTTTAATTAAAATCACATGATATTACATAATCATCGATATTGTTTCACTGTCATACTGTGAAATACAAATTGTGTAATATATTTTATCAAAAATTGTATACTGTTGCTTGGATATGGTGATTAGAGATCATATTTCCACTGGAGTAATAACATTACTAGGTTACAAAACATGTACATATAGACAAGAACATTTCAATTTATACAAGAAAAATACTTATATTGTATTCCTAAATATATTGTGGTATAAGTATTAGAGCTCAGTCATAGTTCCAATGCCAAATATTTAAGAAGATCATGTTCTTCCTTTCCAAGTTATCTTCTATTAGTCAACATCCTTATATCTTATATTCAATACTCAGATGACATAAGATCATGTTATATAATCTATATTCAATACTAAGTAAGCTCAAGTCTAAGAATAATGATATGTTACATTATAAATCGTAGCTGTTATTGTTACTATAACTATGGCGATACTAGAATGTTATAATGTTATATAATGATACTAATACAATAATGATAAAAACAATATACTAATTAAGGTATAACATATAACATATTAAAGTATCATTATTCAGTATACTATTACTTCAGTGTATTAAGATGATCTTCATGATGTGGTATTAAAGTAAACTATTGATATGATGTTATAAATGAATATAATCTATCTATTATATATGTGTTAAGATGATTAAGGAATACAAATTTATATACATTTTGAATATATTAGGATGAAAATATATTTAGTTAGGGATAAAAAATATGGAGTATTACATTATTGAATCCCTTATCTTATAAAAGACCATCAATGTATTTTATGAACAAGAAAGTTATAATGATTGTTGAAATCATATGGAGTTATTGATTAAAAAATATAATTGACTATTGACATAGTATTTATATATCATTTGAGTACTTATATATGGTACATATTATAATGTACAAGTACTTGTATATAGAAAATATATCTATATATGGACTTAAATATTCATAAAAAATATAACATATATAGGTGTATTGGATCATATGCCTATACCTTTAGCTAAATGGATGGTTAAAATAAGTCATAAGGATTTCAAGGGACAAAGAACTATAACCATATGAATACAATCTCTTAGAAACTTAATAAGTTATTTAAATGAAAGATTATGTTCCTATGAGGTATAACTTGGGTTATGAGTTATTTGATTCTCTAAAATATTATGATTGACTATTTAAAAGTGAGTAGTATGTACATAAAAATGGTGGACTATGATATTATTGCTTGTACTATATATTTGAATCTACTTATAGAAATTATATTTGTAGTATAAACATAAATTCTACTCGGTTGGTATAAATTGTACTTGTTTACTTATTATTTATGTGATAAATAATATTGTAGAGATTCATTCATATGTTTAATAGACTAAATATATGCATTTTAATTATTCTTATGTTTATCATGCTTTATGACTGCTAGTATAAATTAATCTGTATGAATCTATTGGTTATAATTATATTAACCAAATATCGCATTGTTGGTACTAAGCAAGTAGTGAGATAGACTTCACTAGCTTCCTAGCATCACCATTGCTAGATGAGGGTAATCCGATTAAGTGGTGTGTATGAATTTGACTAATCTTAGGGATCAATAACTATTAAAAACTTTGGCCAAAATAATGTTAGTTAAACATTGTTATTTCATATGTATGATTTACATGTTTGTACGATATCATGTTAGAATAGATTTCTTTATGGTAGATTGCATATTCTTTAAAATCGTACAGTACAAGGGTACTAGCTTATCTCTTTGGATTACCAAACCATCACTATATACTCATCCATGAAGGGTAGGCCATTTCATGATGAGGGATTATGCGAGGGATCAATGGTTCATGGTTGGTGTAGAAAAGTGCTCGAATGATGCTCTCCCTCCCCATAATAGTACTTTTTAGAGACAACACTTGAGATTACTATAGATATTGGAGTTTGGGAACTCTTGCTTCATGGAGCCTTATATCTTATACATTGTATTATATTTATTATTATTAAAACATTATACCTGATATGATGTAATTATTTACTTATTGTACCATGACAATAGTGGTTGCATGTTTGTACCAACCATGGTTGGAAATCTATAATTAATTTTTATATTCATTTATGTTGTACTTCATTTGATGATAGTGATCAGTGATGGATATATGTCACAGGCTTATTTTATAGTTAATATACTTAGAGTGTTTTATCTTGATCACTAATTAGATTCTCATGGTGAAATATAATTAAGGAATATGTTTATTAAATTAAAAAGAATCATGTTATTCTAGGTAGATCCTAGTGGGGATGTTACAATGATTATATCATGATACCTATACCTATGGAGGTGGAGATTGTATAATATAAATAATGCCTTGAGCCTTGAACTTATTCAAATTATGTTACAATGAGGTGCATTTATCGGTGTCATATACTATAAGCTGATGAGAATGACAAAAACATTAACATTTTTACTATGCCAATCTACTGATGGATCATGACAAACTATGGGTAATACCATCAATCCTTTGTCAAGTAATATTTATGTAATTTGGTGTGGTCTATCCTATGAACTACTTACCTAAATCCATATAAATGGGTCCATAGCCATAGATGTAACCATATGTATTGAGTGAATAGAGGATTATACTACTAACTATAACTGATTAGGTGAGCTTGTAGCTATAAGATTATGAATTAGTGGTGATACTAGTGTTGAAAAAGGCATGAGTGCCTTAGAATCATCTCTGTACTCTCTAAGGCCCACTAGTGTGAAACTCAATTTGCATAAATAGTGATTAATATCAACGTGTTTTGGATTAACCTTTATGGTGGCTTAGGAATCTATATCATAATTATGGATGTATACTTCTTCTAAGTTAACAAGTAATGGTAAGTGTGTAGCATCATCTACCCTGGGTGGAGATATATGTATTATGGGAGGGTCCTCCTCCATTATGGGTAAAGGTAATTATGCAATAGGAGGATTTGGAATAGGTGTAAGAATAGTCTTATTAGATTCCTCAACCTTATATGTATGCATATGATCAATCAAAATATTATGAGGTGGGGATGTAGATAATGAAAATATGCACATGATGGTTCTAAATTTCATAACTTCCTTGGACCACTTTAGGACCCATTAGGGCCCCAACTTGACCTTTTGAACAACAACTAGACGTAACCTTAGTTAGATTAGACTACTAATTAAACCCACCTTTTTAACTCAAATTGACCTTGACCCTCAACTGTCGATGGTCACCCTGACTATTGATGGTTAGGTTCTATTATCTAAACCAATTTAATTGACCCTTCACTCCACCTTAATTTTTTATAATTAGCTTGTTTAATTCATATGCAAACCCATGCATGTCAAATTTAAAATTAGATAGTAAGTTGGATCTCTTGTTAACATATTGTTACATATCTCCTTCCTTCCTATAAGAAGAGAGGAGTAGGAGGTGAAAAAGGGACCCATCAAGAACTATCAAGAGCTTTCATATCCAAAGTTTCTTTGTAGGTATTCTCCCAACAATCCAATAATCTAACCATCATGATAAAGAGCCAACTTGATTCTGCCCTTTGACCAATAATAAGGTACCATTACTTTGTCAAAATCCTGTTAGAATCAATCAGTGAGCCAACCACCTCAACCATTCACTAGATTAACCTTTGACAAGCTAAGTATTTGTTTTCAATCTATCAATTATTTTGTGTCCATTTTAAAATCAGCCTAGCATAAACTAATCTCTAAGAATTGCCTTCTATGACCCCATCAATCTGACATTTTTATCACCCAAACCCAACACATATTAATTACCAATGGTCATCCTAACCACTGATGATTTGTCCAACTACCAATAATTACCTCAACTACTGACGGTCACCCCAACCACCGACGTTCACCTCAACCACAAATGGTCACTATGATAGAAAATAATATAAAGCTATTTTCACCCACTTACCCTCAACCAAATCCAACTTTCTTTATCTCTGCCTATTCATAGAGCCCCAACCTATTTCTAAACCACACTCGACCTATTTAGCATTAATATTGACCCACTTATTGCTATAATTAGTCAATTTCTTTATCAAGCACTTCTTATACTTAATTTTAGTATCTTATATGATTTATGCAAGTACTTTATCTTTAATTTTCTAAACTTAATTATTTAAAACATGTGAATTGATGGCCCTTGAGGAAGCTCTTACTTCCAAGATCTAGATAGCGCTAGATAATTCACCTATCTATCTATCTAACCAACCATTTAATTTAGTCCTACCTTATTTATAGGTCATTCTTCCCAAGCTAAAGAGGAGCTCTCTAAAATCATCTAATTCAACATGTGCACAACCAAATAGATTTTTTTAACCATACCCGTATGTAGTTTCTTTCTTCTTCCTTCCTTAGAATATAAGCTAATTTTTTTTGAAACATTCTGACATGCTTAATGGGACCCTTAAGTCTCTACTTGGGTTTTTTTTGCTTGTATCTAGGTGCTTTTCTCTCTATTATATGCTCATAAACAAAATTAATTTTTTTTCGGGTTTAAAATCAACTACATACATTGGTTTCTTCTCACTTAGTTAAATTGAAGAAAAGTAATTCAATTGTAGCATCACTTGTATCACACACATGAACCAAACCACTTACATCAATCAAATGTTTAAAGAAAAAAGTGGAAACATTGGAAGAATCAATGAAAGCTGCTTGGAACAAAGTAAATGACATGGAGAATCAGTTAAGCCAGATCCCTGTGAAGCTTAAAGTTTATGAAAACAACCTCCGGGAGCTTATAAAGGAAAATAGAAAGAAAATGGATGAAGTAACATCCAACTTTTATGCAGCTACTATTAGTATTGGGAAACGTGCCAATGAGGAGATGAAAGTAATAGAGGGCCCCTGCAAGAGGACAAGGCAAAGTTCCAGAAAGAAAGACACTCAAAAAGGAGACTTGCTGGAGGCTGCCACCCGGGAAATTGCTTTGAATGAAAAAGAAGCCATGAAGTTGATCCTGGAACTGGATGAATAATCCGGTCTTTTTTTTGGTTAAGAAACTGGTACTGATCTCTGGTTTTATTTTGCTAGTTTTCAGTTAGTTGTTCTATCAGACTTTTGTTTTTTGGGTCTTGTTTGGCCGTATCTCAATGGTTTCTGGACCATTCTATTTCTGTTTTTACTACCTCTATGTAGTGTTTTAAGGCTTTGCCTGTGGACATAGTTTGCTCTTTTTTTGCTCTTTGTTTAAGGGTTTTGGGGCCCCTTCAAAACTTGCTTTTACCTCTAATCTAAAACTTAACATAATTCCCAACTAATATTTCATCACCTAGTGGTCACCTTACCCTTTCTTGAAAATCTTACTTGGAGGTCACTATTAAGGGGGGAACCAACTCAACTCTCTAGTTGAGTATAAACTCTAAAAATTGATATATATTAGCTAAGCACCTGACACCTTTATCACTATAGTGTGTGAAGTGAGGGGGTAGGTCCTAATACCAAGCCACATATTGATTTTTAATACAAATATTTTTTTGAGAGCCTAACACAACCTGAAACCATCCATAGACTTCTTTTCTAGTACCTGCCCTAAAAGCCAATTTCAGTCACACAATTTCTTATAAAGCTTAAGGTATAAAACAAAAGAGAGACTAAAAAGAACTTTAAGGTTTAATATAATTTTTAGTGTGTGTTTGATTTCATTACTCATTTATTGTCTTCTCTCTATTTGAGTGGTAAGATTGTTTTTATAATCTCTCTACCTTAGCTTGTATGGTCCTAACTTGCCATCAATGAAACAATCTAGTAGAACAAACCCCATCTCTAAGCCAATCAACCTCTTCTACTTCTTTATCCATGGAGTACATATCTAAACTATAAGACTCTCCTCACCCTTTGGGAAGTCCTTTCCCTTAGGTAGTTCTCCAAAGAGATACAGACTTTGCCACTTTTTTAGATAACAACCCTGTAGCCCTTCAACATTATCTCAGCACCATGCCTCACTATACCCCTACTTTGATTCTACCTATGGAACCAAATTATGACATGCCTTCCCACCTTATGGGAAATAATTCTATTTACACAGTCACCACCCAACCATTGACTACCCAAGCATCTTCATCTACCAATAATGCCTTTGATACTACTATGGAAAACCAACCTACCCAACCTACCAACACCTTTATGCCTTCCACCCCTACCAATAACTCCTCTACCCTAAGAATAACCCAACCATAAACCACCTATACCCCACTCACCATGGGAATGCCTACTACTAACATTGCCAACCTTTCTTTAGCTAAACTCAATCCATTATTCACCACCCTCTTCAAAATTTTATGGTGTATATACCTTCTACCTTACCACCAATTAGTATAAGGGTCACCACCTTTCCTTTAGTTACAAACCCAACCATAGCTCCTACCCAACCCACCTTAAAATCTCAACAAGTGCCCATCATACCCAACCTGGGTTACATCCCTAACCCATAAGGGCATGTACCTCTACCCACTACCCAACCAGCCACATCTACCTACCCCTACCTAGCATCCACCCAACCACCTATGTCCACATATCAATATGTGGAAGCTTCTTAAGCTCCTACAAATTATCAATAGGTCATCCAACCATAATGACAATATGCACCTGATAACATTATAGGTGCAAAACCCCAAATGGATCTAATGAAAATGCTCATGGATAAATTGACTACTTTAGAGTCATCCATCTCTAGTGCTCACAACATCTTATCATATGATGAGATCTGTAATGAACCCATTCACCCATCTATCCCTATCAGACCATATCCTTCTCAGTGGGAACTTCTCAACTTTTTTAATTTCTAAAGTAAGGAGGACCCTATTATGCCTATTTTTCACACCCCCCCTAATTTTTTTGAAATAATAAGTTGATACTCTTATTTTCCATAGTGATGATTTGATCATAAAATCTAAAACTACAACTAGGGACCCTAAGTTAATTAATTTTATTTATGAATACTCATTATTTTTAATTAAGTAGTTTAATGATTATCATATTCTATAAATTTATATTTTCATTATAGTGGTTTCAAAAATCATTTGTGGATCAATGAATAGAAGTGGCACATATATGATCATAATAATGTTACAGTTCTAGTTATAGATGAATCAACATTTAGATTTTAGCATTTCACAAATTAGTGTTTTCAGTTTGATAAGATACCTCTTCTTAATGTTTTATCAAAATTGAATGTACTATATAATCTACCATGATGGTGTTCAGTTAACTTTATTCAAAATCTAATTACAAATGTGAAAATTGGCATTATGATGTTCTGGTATAAGTGGAATTTGGTTTAATCTTATATCCTTAAAGATTATTAATATTTTTAAAAAGGATTATAAGTTTTAAATCCTAAATGGTTTATTATGCTAGGGGTCTTAACTCAAACATTGTCTAGCCTAGGTTCTAAGGTAATATGATTATTATTTAAAAACGTAATGGTCTTAAGACTTATGTTTTCAAAAGTCTTAATCTAATTTCATTTATCCTAATGTTTGAAGTAATAAAATTATCGAGCCATAATGGTTTCAATTTATTACCTAAGTCTTAAAGCCTACATTATTTTTCAAAGCATATTCAATAAATTTTGATTTAGCTGAGTTGGAGATTAGCTGGTATTTTGATCTATTGTGGAAATGTAAGTGGGCACAAACATTTAATGTGGAGATATGGCCTTAAAGTTTTGAGATGGGCAAACAGATTTGACAGTAAGGGCATTAATGTGAACGATCTTTTCCTTGAAATTTGGTAATTAGCCGATGGTATAGTATGAGGTTTAGTAATAGATAATTTTGTCAATATCAGTAAACAAGTTGGTGGAGTTGATAAGTATGCAATTAGTAAATGAAGGCCAATCCAATTTAGGCACGTCATAGGGTTTGTTATGAAGGTAAGTTGGTAGATATAAGTTCTTTGATTTCTCAGTTTTGGGTAATTTCTCACAAGATTAGCTATGGAAGTGAAGCTCTAGCCATTTTATTTTTGAGTTATAGAGAGATTTTTGGTGAAGAATATTGGGCAAGAACCTTTAGGTGCACATTCAAGTATGTTTTGAATAAGTTGTAAGAGTTTTGGAAGGATTTATTTTGTGGATTTTTGAAAAAGTTTATAGTATATGAAATAAATAACCATTTCGATATGTGAACAAAGTATGATAGTCTGCATGAACATTGTTCAAAGTTTTGGTATTTCATGAATGACTTTATTTGAAAAGTGTGAATTATAATTTGAAAATACAAGGTTTCCATTGAATGACTTTATTTGAAGAGAAATGATATTTATTTTGATTTTTTTGAGAGTGTATTGATAGACTATGCAAAATTATGAGATACACAAATTTACTTAATGGTTTATATATATGCAAACAAAAATTTCATTCATTCACTGAGAATAATTTGGGACTCAATTTTCTAGTCAAATCATTTGCACACAGACATTTAAGGAAATTATGAGGATTTCTTTTAAAGTTTTGCATAAGTGAAAAAAAATTTGAGATTGAAAGTTTGGATGAAATGAAGTTAAGGTTTTTTATGGTTATCGACATATATATAAATGTTCCATGCTTGTTTGATTTTTAGAGTTTTTATGAAAGTTACATATTATGTTTCTGGCTCTGATATTTCAGGTCTGTAAAATGAATATATCTATTTTGAAACTGATTTTTTAGACAATAAAGAAGGATAGAAAAAGAAAGTCTTCTAAACCTAGGTGCATGAGATGTATTAAAAATTTGGTGATTGTTTTAAGCTATTCAAATTTTTTTTGTTATAGTTAGGGCATTTTATTTCTAAGTTTTTCTTTCAAATATGGAAATAAATGAACAACATAAGAGAATATGATAAATTATGAAGAATATATATATTTTTTGGTTACTCAAAAAGAGAAATCATGATCGTAAATAGAAAATGAGTAATGGGTTTTTATTTGATTTTTAAAATTAGTTTAATTTCCTTCTATTGTAACATTTTTGTAAAATCATCACCTACAAGAATTTTCATGATGTTAAATTTGACGGCCAAATGTCCGTCATCACAAACCAGAATTTATGCAGTTTGACGGTCATTTAGATGTCAAATTTAATCTAGATAGAAAACATAGTAAAATAGTTATTTTCAACAAAGTGAAAGTTGTTTCATAGAGATTTTGGGTTCATCTTTCACATGACACAGTCAAAATATTTTTACTATCAAGATATTTCGTAAAAATAATTATTTTTGAAAGCATGGTGTTGTACATGGAATAAGAGCAAAAAATTCAGTTTTGGAGATTTTGGATTTATTGTTTGGAAATAAATGAATTATATCCATGGTATAATTCACCTTTATATATATACTTTGAATTTAAATAGATAATGCAAATAGTATTAATGTAGTATATTTATTTATTTAATATGATATTTTATTAAATTACTTATTGATTGAATGATATTTTAAATATTCTAAGTTGACTTAAAGGGGTCCCCACCCATTAGGAATACTTGGTCTAAATTGAAATATTTGATCTCTTAAGATTTTTTAAAGTCATAAATAATTGTTAATTTGTAACTGCCAAATTAATTGATTTTAAAAAAGTCAATTAATAAAGTTAACAAATAACTAATTAAAGTTAGTTATAACTTCTTTTCCAACAAAATTTGGAGGTTTAAAAGGAGATCACGAATTCATTTTTAAAGGGAGGAAAAACATAGGTATTGAAGACTTATACGCTTGTGAAGTTAATCATCTCTCTCTCTCTCTCTCTCTCTCTCTCTCTCTCTCTCTCTCTCTCTCTCTATGCAATTTCTCTGAGATAGCATGACTTTTACAGATAGATCAATAGTACTTTCTCTAATGGTTGAGTATACTACATAGATAATGAATGTATGTCCAATTTTATATTGCCATTTATAACTGATTATCTGAAGATTGTCAAGTTTAATATCTTTTGATGATTGCAACTTATAGTCCTATGCACATAATTTGAGTATTCAACTTGAATAATGATGAAAAAATCACTTTTGTGATAGATTATTGATCTAATTAATTGTAAAAATTATCTTTTGAGGATATTTTGTATGAAAGATGTTGATTTCTCAAATAAAATCGATCTAATTTTCTAAGACAACTCTTATTTATTAAGACTCAAATTTTTTCTATTTTATTATGTATTTTATTTATTTGAATTTGATTTATAGTTTAGTTTGTTAACTTTAGTTTAATTTCTTCGATAATTTTTGTTTTCTTTCTTTGTGTTAGTGTTAGTTTCAATTTATTTTCTTAGTTTAGTTAGTGTTAGATTATTTTATTTTCCTAGTTTAGATTAGATTTCTTTATTTTAGTGTTAGTTTTTAGTTATTTTTGTAGTTATTTGTTGTTGTTTGTCATTGTCTCTTTAGGTTGTTGAGATATATTGATATTTTATGCTTTTTTATTTATTATTTTGATGATCATTTGTGAACATGAACATAAGACACAACTTTTTATCAATCTAAATTTTCTGTCCTTTAAGAGATTGTCTAATTCATAGACTTTATTCTATCTGATAGGCCAGATGACAGTTTATAATAGATTTGTGATTGAATCATATAATATAGAAAGAATGATTAGTTTCTTAGATCAAAACATTGTTTATAAGTAATCTTATTTATATAATTAATTTTCATATTGTGTTTGATCGACTTTATTAATGTGTGTATACTTGATTTAGATTTATTATTGAACATATTAAATCCCTAGAATTTTAAAAGACCCTTCTACGTGCTTTGTACTAATTTTTTAGTCATAATACTCCCATGATTAAACTGGTATAATTCCATCTTGATCTTCATGATATACAAATAGGTTGATTCATTGGCATAAAATTTTTCACCACCAACAAACCCCTAACATCACCTTAGGGCATTTAGGCATTCATGTTATTTGATTGCCTATGATGATGCTCTCCTTTGTACCTTCCCTATGTCTTTATGAGGGTCAACACTAGATTGGTATATTACCATAACCAAACACTCTCTCTTCTCTTTCACCCAGCTAGCCCAAATTTTTTTATATCACTGTTCAATAAACATCTTCAAGAAAGTTTCCATCATTGACCTTTACTTTATATAACAATTTGATGATGAATCTATTGCTAATTTTATAGCGCATTGGAGGAGCCTAATCAATCAAATTTACTTCTTTTTAACCCAACCTAAACTTATAAAACTTTTTACTCAGGCATGCACCAAACACATCTCTTCTACATTGTATGTTCAGAGCTTCAAAACCTTTGATGAAGATTTTACCATGGCATTAAGCTATAAAATAGAGCCATTGATGAAGGAAAGTTAAAGTTGAAAAACAAAAACTCTACCTACAAATCCAATGAGGCCTCTTCCTCTAAAACAAATAACCAAATCAAAGCTAAAAGAAATGGGACTATGAAAGTGGTTATCCTTAAGACTAATTCTCCACCATCTGTCAATCAACCAAAACTCTTTTAACTCCTCAAAATAAAACATGAGAAACCAAAACTGAAATAATTAGAAGTAATTTACTCTACTTGGGAAATCTTATGCTTTGGTCTTGGAGAAGTTGCTGAAAGATCATATCATACAGCTTCCTCCCATCAAACTCCCTCAACAATTTGATTCTTCTCATCCTACACCTGGATGGTACAATGAGAATGACCTATGTGCTTTTCATCAAGTAGTGGGGCATGATGTTAGTAGGTGTAATACCTTAAAAAACATTATCCAAAACCTCATTGACAAGGGGAAGCTTGTGTTAGATGACCCAAATGTACCTTCAAACCAAGCCCTTGACATTTTTAGACAACCTTTTCCCTCTCATGCACCTACCAAAATTAAAAGTAACAAAGCTGTGTTAAGAATAAATATAGAAATCAATGCATAATAATTTTATAGAATCATAATAATAATAGATATAAACAAAGATGTAGAAAGAACAAAAAATAAACATGCACAATAAGAAGACCAAATTTAATGTGGTTCACCTAATGTGGGCTACATCCACCAAGAAACACTTGCTTAGATTTTATTACAAGTCACTAGAGTAAAAACACTCTCAGATCTATCTTCATAATTATAATGCATAAATATTATTTAGAGATGCCATCAAAAAACCCACCTAAATTCACACTTGAATTCACTCACATTTTTTTTCCTTCTCAAACCCTAGTTCTCATAATGTATTACCTATGAAATATCCATCAATACATAATACATCAATAAAGTGGTATTACAAAATAATAGGTATCAAAACCATGGGTAGAATCAACCCAAAATGGTTTCCCATTAAAAGGGGTCCAAAAATGTTTTTGGGGGCTACCACCCCCAAACCCCTACTCGAGGCCCAGCCTGGCCCTAAACCCTGGTGAGAAAAAAATATAGAGTGTATAGTACATTTAAAATGTACAATATTTGAAAACATATTATAATTTAGAAATAGGCTCCATAACATATCAATATCCCATTTGGAGACCGATTTCCTCTAAGTAGGCTTCTTAATCCTTCACTATCAACTATGAAGGCCAACCAAAATTGAACATAGCTTCAATTTATCCCTTGTGACCACCTTGGTCATCATGTATGCAGGATTATGACTAGTATGAATCTTATCTAGCTTCAATTTCTCTTCTTTTAAAGTTGTCCTAATGAAGTGGTACCTTAACTATATATGCTTCATATTAGAGTGGAAAACATAGTTCTTTGCTTGATGTATAATACTCTAACTATCACTATGTAACTTACCTTCCTCCCACTTATGCCCCAAATCTTCAAGAAATTACTATAACCAAATCATTTCTTTGCTTGCCTTTATGTTAGTAACATACTCAACCTTTGTGGTTGACAAAGCCACAAGTTTCTATAGTCATGAAATCCAACTCACCGTTATGTCACTTATAGTAAATACATATCCTGTTGTACTCCTCCTGCTATCTAAATCTCCAACCATGTTTGAATCTACATAACCATGAAAAGTAGTGTCCAATCTACCATAGCTGAAAACTATCCCCATGGTCCCTCTCAAATACTAAAGGATCCACTTCACTACCTTCCAATGTTCTCTACCTGGATCACTCATGCACCTACTTATTGCTTCCACTACATGGGCAATATCTATCCTAGTAAACACCATGGCATACATCAAGCTACCAATAGCTAATGAGTATGGTACATGTGACATCTAGATTCTCTCTTCCTCTATTTTGGGACACTACTCTTTTGATAACTTGAAATGACCTACCAAAAGAGTCCCAATCGGTCTAGCATCCTACATACTAAACCTCTCTAAGACCTTTTTGATGTACTCTTTCTAGGATAAATTCACCTTTCTTTCCTTCCTATCCTAAGTTATTCTCATACCAAGGATTTGTTTTTCTACTCCCAAATCCTTAATATCAAAGGAATTACTAAGCTGTTCCTTGAGTACCTTTATTTCCTACATGTTATTACTTGCAACTAACATGTCATCCACATACATACAAAGGATAATGTAATCACCATCATAAAACTTCTTGAGATATACATAATGGTCTGAATGACACTTAGAGTATCCCTATTCTATCATAAAACTATTAAATTTCATGTACCACTGTCATGGAGCTTGTTTCATGCCATACAAGATCTTCAATTTTCACACCATGTTTTTCATCCATGTAACCTCATATCCCTATGTTTGCTCCATATATAAGTCCCCCTTTAAATCAACATGAAGGAATATAATATTCACATCTAACTACTCTAAGTGCAAGTATTTTGCTGCCACTATCCCAAGAACAGTCCTACTAGAAGTCATCTTTACCACTAGGGAAAAAACCTCATCAAAATCAATTCCCTTCTTTTGTGTAAATCCCTTTACCATTAATTGGGCCTTGTACCTTTTCTTACCTCCATCATCTTATTTAACTCTATACACCCACTTATTATGCAATACTCTCTTACCTTCAGGTGGGGTTACCAAATCCTAAGTCTAATTTTCCATGAGAGACTGATGCTCCTATTCCATAGCTTACTCCCACTTCTTCTTGACATTTACTTATATTGCTTCTTCAAATCACTCTAGCTCTCCATTGTTAGTGAGTAATAAATAATTAAGATATGGAGCAAAATGTTTAGTTTCCCTTCTTACCCTAGAAGACATTCTCACGATAGGAGTTTAAGGTTCTTGTGGAGTAGGTGCCTGAACTGGTTGTTTGGACACTTTATCATCTACAATGTCCTTTAGTACTATGTAATATTTTTTCTGAATCCTCTTTTTGATCCTATAACTAATGTTTATACGTGACTTTTTCATTAAATAAAACATGCCTAGACCTAAAGATTTTCTTGTCCTTAAGACTCCAAATTTAAAAACCAAAGTTATCCTCACCATAACCAATAAAGGTGCATTAATTAGACATAGCCTCTAACTTAGTCCTATCATCTTTATCAATATAAACAAAGGATTCACAACCAAATATTCTAGGAAATGAATAATCAACCTTCTTACTAGACCAAACTTCCTTAGGTATGCCTCCATCCAAAGCAGATTAAGGACCTCTATTTATCAGATATACAACTATGTTTACTGCTTCTACCCAAAACTGAAGAGGCAATCTTGCATGCAACCTCATGATCTTAGCACACTCCATGATAGTCCTGTTCATCCTTTTTGACACTCCATTCTACTATGGAGTTATTGAAACTATCCTCTATCTATGAATTCCATTCCTTGAATAGTAATTAAAAAATGAATTGCTATAATATTTCCCACCATTATCTGACCTGAGACATTTTAACTTGACACCTATTTCATTCTCAACCAAGGCTTTCCATCTTTTAAACATATCAAACACATCATATTTTCTCCTAATTTCATATACCCAAAATTTCTTAGTTGCATCATAAATAAAAGTGACATAATATGATGACCCACCAATAAAAGTTACCTGAGCCGACCCCCATACATCTAAATGAACCAAATACCACTTATTCTCTTTCCTCATAGGTCAAACCTTGAGAAACTTTACCCTTTTCTATTTTACATACACACAGTATTCATAGAAATCTAAGTCAGATCCTTTCAATCTAGGCAACTAATCCTTAAAAATTTGTATACCTTTTTGGCTCATGTGACTGAGCCTATTATGTCACAAAGTTGCATCTACATCTGTAACAACTAAATTAAAATAATAAACACTACTTGATAAATATAGGGTACCAACCTTCTTACCTCTTTCTACCATAAGATCACCCTTGGTTACCTTCCAAGAATTTACTATAAATATCACCATACAACCTTCACTACCTAGCTATCTTACAGATACCAAATTCTATCTCAACTTAAGCACATGCCTAACATTATTTAGTAGCTAAGTGTTCCCATTTTGTATCTTGATCTAAAAACTTCATTTTCATACTATGCTAAAAGGATCATCATCACCAAGGTAAACATGTCTAAAATTCCCTTAAACACAATCAATAAAAAAATGCCTATATGGTGTAGCATGAAAATAAGCTCCTGAATCTAAAACCCAAGACTCAATAATATTGTCAATAGAGAGAATTAATGCATCCTGACAAACATTACCTATTGCCACATTCACCTCCTTGGTGTCTTCTTGATTTTTATTCTTGTTCTAAAGAGACCAACAATCCTTCTTCACATGCCTAGTCTTTCCATAGTGCCAGTATACCATCCTGGCCCTTGATTTTGACCTTTTAGGACCATTTGAATTTCCACACTTTCCTTTTCCTCTAAAATTTTGTCTTCCTCTACTCTCCACCACCAAAGTATCACCTAAAGTCTTCCCAAATGTTTTTTGTTACATTTCCTCGCTAAGGATTACTCTTATGACATCCTCAAACTTCAACTTGGCATTATTAGAGACCAAGTTGCTCACAACCATTACCAAGCTATTCAAGCTCACTAGTAAGGAACACAAAATAAGAAAATCCCTAACTTCATCATCAAAATCTATTTTTATAAAATTCAACATACTCACAACTGTAGTGAATTCATTCAGATGATCAACAAATAAACCATTTTTTGACATCTTCATATTAAATAGCTTTTTCACTAAAAATATTTTATTAGAAGAAAAAGGTTTATCATATAAATTCCCTAATGCATTTATGAGACCTTCTATGGTTTTCTCCTATGATATATTAAATGTGACCAAAATAGCAAGGCATAACTTGATGGCCCCAAGTGATTTCCTATCAAGTAGCTCCCAAGCCTCATCTATCATACTCACTGGTTACTTTACTTTTGCTCCCAATAAAGCATGGAGGTCCTTTTGATAGATGTAATCCTCCATCTACATCTTCTATAGACCAAAGTTCTATCTATTGAAATTTTCAACCTTTGATCTATGATCATCAACCATAGCTCCCACTTGAACTAATAACCTGGTGCAAATCTAACCACAGACAGCTCTGGCTTTTGACTGCAAACATTGATATTGATAAAAGTGCTGATAACAGGGTCAGGGTTATTAAATGATGTTCTTGAATCATTTAGTAATGATGAAAGCCAACCTAGACTGTTCTTTTTCACATAAAAATCACCTTGACGCTGCAGGTCCACAGTTTTTAGAAAGCTTTAAGAAATCATGCCAGCTGCCAATATTCACATATAGCATCACTTCGTGGCTTCAATTTTCAAACTTACAGAAGGAACCTATGTATCACACAGTATTTGCCCAGAAATATAACAGAAGATTAAAAATCCTGAGTTGAATAAATAGACTAAATAATTAAATCAGGTCGAGACTTTCATCTATTGAATTTGTCGACACAGTTGTACATAGAATTATGAGATATGGGCCTGCAAAAACATGGCTTGAAATTAGTTGGAACAGGGCCTCTATTTTGGTCGGAAGACAGTTCAACTAATGTCAAAAGGAACCATCATTCTGTAGAACAGGGCTAAACTATAGAAAATATCATTTAAAGATAGCTGACTGAAATGCCATTCAAAAGATCCATCCTCAGCACATAGGTACTAGACATGATTTCCATTCATCGACTCAATTTCGCTTATCAATACAACTACCTTCACTAAGGCTTAAAACATTTACCTTTCACTAATTAGAATTGTGATTACATCTTCCTGTATAGGTGCGGCTGCTTTATTCAACTCTCCTCTGCAGGTTTGTATCTATGGACTTGACTGAGGATGGAAACTCAGTTTTAATCTTTCACAGGCTCGGCACAAAACGTCACTATTCTTCTATGCCTTATTGATGTAACTACCCTTATAACAGAATGAATTCGCCAACTCGATCTTTCTCTTTCCATAAATGCAGTACTTCTCCACGTGTTTACATGGCTCAAGTCTTCGCTTCTCTTCTCCATTCACGATGTCATAGCGCTTCTTGTAGAAAGGTTCATAAAGATTCTGATGTTTGGCCTCTAACGCAGCTTTGTCTTCAAAAACTTAGTCTTTAGCTTTTTATGTTGACCCTACAGGTCTTGCAATACTTCTACTCGCTTCTTTACTTTTTTGTAGAGACAAACTGATCTGTTGCATAGGTGGTGTTAAGTAGCTATGTTGAACAGTTGTGTTTCTTTGACACAATATCCTATAGCGCTTATCTCTTATAGCTTACACACTTCATTGGCCTACGCAATAGCTTTCAACAGAAATGCGGCACTCTCTCTGAAACTCTGTACATTGTCACAATTGGGGAACTGTAATGCCATTACCTTTTGCATCAGGATTTACTTGATTCCTTCACTCCATTCTGAGGCTGTCTACTTTTCTCCATCGTCTCTCCTCAGTGACTGACCTCCACTGAGTTGAACTTTATTTCTTTCAACTCGGATCCTTCCTCAATCTCTGCCTCCTTCCTATCCGATCCACAACCTACTAATAAGTCTCCCCTTGCACCACAACTTTTTTTTGTTGCACGGTTTTGATTTTTTTTTTTTATGATTCTACATGATCTTCAGCCGGTTGTCTCCAACACTGGCAGTATACACGGCCCTGACAGCACACAGGCTTTGATACTAGACTTTTAATATGAAACAGCTTCAAAAACCTCCTAAAATGACTCAACAATATCCTTCAATCGAAGAATCCAACTAATACATACTAAGTATGTTTTGATTTGCCTTATTCCATATGGAACAAGGTGTCATGGCTTATTTTGTCTACAAATTACAATTTTAAAAAATTTAAATTACAACTTTATACTATGCACCCGTAGATGCTCCTGCATCAGACTACCATGCTTGAAATTTGTCATGAGCCCCTGCTCATGTATGCTTATTTGCTCTGTTGGCTGAAATTAAAAGTCAATCCATTATTCTCTTCTTCAACTGTTTCTTCATATTGATGCACATGTTCCATAGCACCACATTTTGTTCTTTTCTTGGACTTCTTGTTCAGTCCTACACATGATGCAAAGTCAAAATCATTGATTTTCTCAAACCAATTTTTCTTCTTTCTTTGGTTTTTCTTTTTCTTCTTGTATTTCCTTCTTCTCATCTCTTTCTTAGCTGCAATCTTCCACGTCCATGCTTTTTCATATGTGTCTCCAAAGTTTTCATCTTCTATACCTACATTCAAAACATCAAAAACCACCTTAGTAGAAAAACATTGAGGCCATGAAGCCTCTTGGCTGCCTTCACATTTTTGCTCCTATTTCTTGACCAAAACTGCCTTGGTCTCATTGCTTTGCTCTTGTCTTGTTCCACTCTTCCCAATGCTGCCTTCACCATGGCTTGTACCTTCACACAACTCTCTTGGAGGATTCAACAACTCTTCTATCCTCTTCAACTCTTCACTCAACACAAGCTCATCCAAATCTTCATGTCCTATATCAAACTTAGGACCAGATTGTCTTTCATCCTCTGTAATTACATTCATCCATTTTATAGTTCTTTCATACAAATCAACTTCTTCACCAATATCAATATATTCATCAAAAACAATTGCAGTATTCATACCTTCTGTCTCCTTGCTTTTTTCAATCTCTGCTTGAAGCCATCTTGTTTGTTCTGCTGCATACTTTCTCCTTCTCTCATCATCCATCCCTTTGGAAGTCTCTCCTTGCTGCATATTAGTCCTTACAACCACTTTCCATTCCTCATTTTCCATAAAAATATCATTAAATGATTCAAACAAATCATTATCCCTTTCATTGCAAACAATTGTCTTACCTTTCCATGTACTTGTGTCATCCTTCACCTTTTCCCATTGATTTCTTGGTGTTGCTGTCTGAACACTCACATCTTCTTCACTCTTTGCCTTCTTAGGCACCCATACTTGTTTCTCGTTCTTACCATTTCTCTTCTCAAGCCATGTAGGCATCCTACATATATGCTTTTGTACCAGCACCTCCTCTTGCTTGGGAGTTTGCTTATTCCACCATTTAGGCATCACATATCCATGGTTAATTGGAAACTTCACCTTTCTATTTGCTTTTCTAACATGCATATCAACAGTTTCATGCTTATAAGAAGAATCAATTATTGAACTCAACTTTACCTCCTTAATGGGCTGCTCCATAAGTTCTTTGTCTTGCATAGCTTCTTGATTGTCTATCTTTTCTTCTTCCTTTGTGCTTGGCTGTCCTCTTTCTTCTTCTTGACATTCAATGGCATCATGGAATTCAGCTTCTTCTTCTACCTCTCCTCTCTCATGCATTAACCAATACACCTTATTAACAGCAGCAAATTCTCTTCTCTTTCTTTCACATTCACTTATGCATTTGGTGTCTTCTCCTGTACCAATCTCTTCATTCGCTAAGGCCATTCTCTTGACCTTCATAAGGCTGCTCATACCTGCATTTACCCACTCAAAAACAACATTAAATACAAAAACAAGAGACCATAATGTCTCCATGAGTATCCTCTTAATGGACATTCCAAGTGCTCTTCCTGGCACTTCATCTTTTCTTTCTTCTCTCTTGTTCTCCTCAATGAGAACCTTCTTCTCAACTTCTTCCTCTTGCTGCTCATTTGGCAACCTTCTTATCTTCTTGCCTCTTTGGGCTTCCCTCTTCATGGCGATCTCATTTTGCCTCCTTCTCCTCTTCATTAGGAGAACTATTGGCCACTTCAATCTCTTCCTCATTGGCCATATCCATGCTTGTCTATTCAGCTGCATCTAAGACTCATACTCATCCTTAACCTTAGCTAATTCTTTCTTCAAACTAGCAATTTTTTTATTAAAATCAACATTAGTCATACCTTTGATGCTTGCTTTGATTTTTCTGCCCTCATATACCTTGATGCTCTGAAGTGCTTTCAACAATGCTTCCATCTCTGAGATCTTCACCCAAGTCTTTTCCACCTTGGTCTCTTGATCCCTTGTCTCACCCAAGCCTTTCTCCTTGACTGGTCTTTTGACAATCTTCCTTTAATCTCACCTAGGCCTTTTGCATCCTAGTCTTTTGATCATTTTCTCAATCCTGCAGCAACTTGTTATACATCAAACTTAAATCACAAATCCAAGCTTACCTTGCTTTGGATCTTCTTCTTGAGCATTCACTATGCTCTTCTTCTAGAGCTTATCTAAGCTTCTCTTCTAAATTCTGCAAACTTCATTCTTTACCTCACCTAAGTCTGTTTCACCTTAGTCTTTTGGCAAACTATCCAAGCTTCTTCTTGGATCTTCTTCTCTAAGCCTCAATGGCTTGGCTGCCTTTCTCTTCACTTGTTTACTTCTCAAAAACAAATTTTCAAACCATAGACTTAAAACTGAATATTAGATCCTACTCATACCTTTCCTTCAGTAGAGTCTTCTAGTACTATCCCCTGTTGATCTCTTTGGCCAAATCCTTCACAACTACAACATCATTCTTTTCTTAATTCTGTAGCAACAAATTAGCAAATCCCAAGAGCTTTCAAGCTCTGATACCAAATGGTGCAAATCTAACCACAGATAGCTCTGACTTTTGACTGCAAACATTGATATTGATAAAAGTGCTGATAACAGGGTTAGGGTTATTAAATGATGTTCTTGAATCATTTAATAATGATGACAACCAACCTAGACTGTTCTTTTTCACATAAAAATCACCCTGACGCTGCAGGTCCGTAGTTTTTAGAAAGCTTTAAGAAATCATGCCAGTTGCCAATATTCACATATAGCATCACTTCGTGGCTTTAGTTTTCAAACTTACAGAAGGAACCTATGTATCACACAGTATTTGCCCATAAATATAACAAAAGATTAAAAATCTTGAGTTGAATAAATAGACTAAACAATTAAATTAGGTCGAGACTTTCATCTATTGAATCTGTCGACACAGTTGTACACAGAATTATGAGATATGGGCTTGCAGAAACATGGCTTGAAATTAGTTGGAACAGGGCCTCTATTTTGGTTGAAAGACAGTTTAACTAATGTCAAAAGGAACCATCATTTTGTAGAACAGGGCTAAACTATAGAAAATATCATTTAAAGATAGTTGACTGAAATGCCATTCAAAAGATCCATCCTCAGCACATAGGTACTAGACATGATTTCCATTCATCGACTCAATTTCGCTTATCAATACAACTACCTTCACTAAGGCTTAAAACATTTACCTTTCACTAATTAGAATTGTGATTACATCTTCTTGTATAGGTGCGGCTGCTTTATTCAACTCTCCTTTGCAGGTTTGTATCTACGGACTCGACTGAGGATGGAAACTCAGTTTTAATCTTTCACAGGCTCGGCACAAAACATCACTATTCTTCTATGCCTTATTGATGTAACTGCCCTTGTAACAGAATGAATTCACCAACTCAATCTTTCTCTTTCCATAAACGTAGTACTTCTCCATGTGTTTACATGGCTCAAGTCTTCGCTTCTCTTCTCCATTCATGATGTCATAGCGCTTCTTATAGAAAGGTTCATAAAGATTCTGATGTTTGGCCTCTAACACAGCTTTGTCTTCAAAAACTCAGTCTTTAGCTTTTTATGTTGACCCTGCAGGTCTTGCAATACTTCTACTCGCTTCTTTACTTTTTTGTAGAGACAAACTGATCTGCTGCATAGGTGGTGTTAAGTAGCTACATTGAACAGTTGTGTTTCTTTGACACAATATCCTACAATGCTTATCTCTTATAGCTTACACACTTCATTGGACTACGCAATAGATTTCAACAGAAATGCGGCACTCTCTCTGAAACTTTGTACATTGTCATGATTGGGGAACTGTAACGCCATTACCTTTTGCATCAGGATTTACTTGATTCCTTCACTCCATTCTGAGGCTGTCTACTTTTCTCCATCGTCTCTCCTCAGCGACTGACCTCCACTGAGTTGAAATTTATTTCTTTCAACTCGGATCCTTCCTCAATCTCTGCCTCCTTCCTATCTAATCCACAACCTACTAATAAGTCTCCCCTTGCACCACAACTTTTTTTTGTTGCACGGTTTTGATTTTTTTTTTATGATTCTACATGATCTTCAGCCGGTTATCTCCAACACTGGTGGTATACACGGCCCTGACAACACATAGGCTTTGATACTAGACTTTTAATACGAAATAGCTTCAAAAACCTCCTAAAATGACTCAACAATATCCTTCAATCGAAGAATCCAACTAATACATACTAAGTATGTTTTGATTCGCCTTATTCCATATGGAACAAGGTGTCATGGCTTATTTTGTCTACAAATTACAATTTAAAAAAATTTGAATTACAACTTTATACTATGCACTCGTAGATGCTCCTGCATCATAACCCTTCCTAAAATTCAACACTTTAAAAAATACAACCTAAAGCTCTGATACCAGTTGTTAGGAATAAATATAAAAATTGATGTGAAATAATTTCATAAAATCACAATAATAATAGATATAAATAGCGATGTAGAAAGAATAAAAAATAAACATGCACAATAAGAAGACCGGATTTAACATGGTTCACCTAATGTGGGTTACATCCACCAAAAAACACTTACTCAAATTTTATTACAAGCCACTAGAGTAAAATCACTCTCAGATCTATCTTCACAATTACAATACACAAATATTGTTTGGAGATATGCTCAACAAAACCTCATGAATTCACACCTAAATTCACACACACTATTATCCCTTTTAGAACCCTAGTTCTCATAATGTATTACCTATGAAATATCCATCAATACATAATACATCAACAAAGTGGTATTACAAAACAATGGGTACCAAAACCATGGGCAAAATCAACCCAAAATGGTTTCCCATTAAAAGGGGTCCAATTTTTTTTTTAAGGGCTACCACCCCCAAACCCCTATTTATTGGGGGCTACCACCCCCAAACACTTAATTTTTAGGGGCTACCACCCTTAAACCCCTACTTGGGGCCTAGCTTGGCCCTGAACCCTAATGAAAAAAAAATATATAGAGTGTATAATACATTTAAAATTTATAGTATTTGAAAATAAATTATAATTTAGAAATAGGCTCAATAACATAACAAGCTGAGTCTTCTCATGATGCCCATACCATCAATATGGTTCTTGACACACTCATTGTTGAGGAACCTACCACCTAATCTACCTGTTCTTTGCCCTCTCTACTTATTGAGATATAATAATTACCTTCTCTTCTTTTGGAGACCCAAACCATGGAAGTAACCTTTTCACCTCCTCCACTTATTTAGGTAGTGGAGTCATCAATCACTACTTCAACTGTTACACTTGAGCAAATAACTATCACTATTGTATCTCCTCCTTCAACCACCAAACAATTCACTTCCCCTTTGGAGATTATTCCCAAGGAAGAAACCACCATATTTATACCTCCCATAAAGGAACGACCCATCCAATCCTTAGATCTTTTGATTGAGGAAAAGGATGATGTCACCATTCCACTTTCTCAACCTATGGGTTTATATTTCGAGCCCACTACCTAGGGAATAAGGATAGTCTACAAACCATTCTCTAGACTAGTTCAAAGATTAGAGTTTATCTCCAAACTTGACACCAATGGAGCCAAATTTTGGAAATAATTGTGCTTCTTTACATCACCAAATAAGAACCTCTAACCACATCTTTGATGGACCAACCCACCACTTCTATTATCCAACCCACTATCACATCAACCAAACCAATAAAAACCTCTACCAATCTAACCATTTCTCAACCATCTAAAGCAACTAAATCTAAAATAACCAAATCATCCTCTATCACTTCAACCAAATAAAATAAAAACCTTAGCATCTTACCTACATAGAGCCTTAATCATCCATCCTTAAAATTGGAGATAACTTCACTAAACCCACCAACTAAGCACCAAACTAAATCAACTAAGGGGTAAAATTGGCAAAAATCTAGAAGGTCAGAGTTTTCCCCCACTCAACCTTACCCTATATTTTGGTTCCTCATCCCTCTACTTTGATTAGGAAGCTAATTATCTCAAACAAAGTTTAACCACCACTCTTGGTTACCCCATCACTCTTGATTTTTGACATGCCCATCTTGCCCAAGCCATCAATAACCAACCTAGCTACCTTGACATCTCCTACCTCTAACTTATCAACTTCCTTACCTAAACCAAAATCACCCATTAAGAATGACACCTTACCCAAGACCTCTACCATCAAGTCTGTCTCTAAAAAACCTTCCATGTCACCAACTAAGGCCAAAACCTCTAGACCCTCACCACCTTTAGCTAAGTCTTACTAAATTATTTTCTACAGGTTATTGCAAGATTCTTGCTTGACTCATATCAAACCATTTGACCCTCTTGGTTCAAAACTAGCCTAGTATAAAGACCACCAGGTATGTTCTTATCATAAGACACCTAGGCATGACATGGAGAACTATAAATCTCTCCAAACCATGCTCTATCAGCTCTATGATGAGGATGATATATTTACAGATGAACCTCATATGATCCCTCTACCAATCCAAAAAACAATAAAAACTATCCAACACTTACCTACTCCCTCACCCTCACCTTAGAGTGATAGGGATCCAAACAAATCTCCTACCCCAACTCTTCCCTCTATCCATACTATCCATGTGGTCACATGAACACATGCTCAATAAAAGGATAAGGGGAAGGCAAAAGTGTCTATCCCATGGACAAACCCATCTTCTAGCTCCTAACCATGTCAAAATCAAGCACCTTCACCTTTATAAAAATATAAGGTATTTATCTTGGGTACCTCCCAATCTAACCCCTTTGAATTAATCAAAAGAGTGGTTCTCAAACAACTTCACCAAACCTTGGAAAATATGAGCCTATACGAGTTGATTTCTACCTCACCTCATCATCACCAAGTAATGATAGAGGCACTTCAATCAATAGAGGTCCAACCTAATGACCCTCAACCTTTTGCAACTTTTGTTGGTACTCTCTAAATTTCCAACCTTGTCACCTTTAAGGATTTAGAAATACCTTCTATCCATTCTGACAACCCAGATCCCCCTCTTTTCATCACTACCTACATCAACCAAACCCACATCAAATGGGTTATGATTAATGTAGGAGCCAATATTAACATCATCTCCTCCCACACCTATGATCAACTTAAACTAACATGTCTAAAACCTCAACTATCATCTGATCCTTTAATAACACCATGGACACTACTTTGGGAACTATTATACTCCATATCCATTTAGGACCTCACACACTCCCAAAATTCTTCTATGTAGTAGAAGGTAAATTCTAGTATAATGTTATTTTGGGAAGATATTGGATGCCCTCCATGGATTGTGTACCCTATAATCTTCATTGTTACATCAAATTTGAGCACGAAGGACAACTTGTCACTATACAAGCTGACCCTAGTCCCTTTTCATCATGAAATATGACTTATCAACCTAACAACATCCTCCTACCTCCATCTAATACACCCTCATCAACCAAAGACAAGCCCTTAACCATGAAGGATGAATCCATATCTCCTTTGACCAATGAGGAATATACTAGCTCATCAATCCCCTCAGATCAAATTCCCACTACAGGCCCCTTGGAATCTACATTTCAATGTTTTACACTTGGGGAATATCACCTCTTTACCATTGATGCTTTCCCTAGTCCCCAAGAGTATGGGAAACTTGACCACTAACCTGAAAATGACCCCAATATCAACATCATTATCCCTTTCAAACCTCTAAACTGTTAAACCAATTTCATCTATGGAGGACTTGACAAACCCCTTGGCACTTTTATCACTTCTTTTTCACCTTGACCATTTACCTCCAACTTCTCCTATCTAGATAAACCAAAGTTTTCCAAGACATACCTCCACCAGTGTGCTTGGAATGGATTTAGTCTTGAACTATATGAGTATGACCCACATGAGTTGATTTCAATTAAGACCAAAAAGCCTCATGAGAAACATGGCCTTAGCTTTATTCTACCCACAAATAAAACCAAATTACCTACCACCACCATTGTTAATAAATAAATCCCTTCCTCACCAACCTCTTCTCCACCTGAGTGTGAGGATGATGACATCATCCCACCCAATTATTTTTTTCATCAACATGATCAGCCTTGGACCCCTAAATTATCAAAAGGAAGTGGAAACTATAACCATTCCTATGACCCATCCTAAGATGATAGGAGATGACTCTCCTACCATTAATACCATTCATTGTCAGGTTGATGATTCTATTCTCACCTATCTTGGTGCACTAAATTCTTCCATCTAAAAATCTCTTCTTCCTAAGACTTTGACCATGTTTAATAAATCCACCATGGATATTAACTTGGGCACTTTGAATTACCCTTGAATTGTCAAAATTTTCCAATCATTGAATTTTTAAGAACTTCAAGACTTCCCCTTCTTCCTTAAAAAATCAAAGCCATTGGCTAATTTTAGGAATTGAAGCCAATCCTAATAAAATCAAAGCCATCCTTGACATGCTTCCTTCAATCAACCTCAAGCAACTCCATAGTTTGTAGGGGAAGCTCCAATCCATTCATCACTTTATCTCTTAGCTCTCAGACTGATGCCAACCCTTCCATCACTTCCTGAAGAAGATGTCTCTTTCAAGTGGAATGATGACTATCAAAATTCCTTTGATTCACTTATAAATTACATTTTATCTCCACCTATCCTCACCCCTCCCAAGGAAGATCAACCTTTCTTCCTTTACATTTCTACCACTAACCACTCCTTAAGGGCCATGCTTGCTCATCGAGATGAATAACATAAAGAGTAAGCCATCTACTACATTAACCACATGCTTGTAGAGTATGAGACTTGGTACACCCATACCAAGAAACTTTGCCTAGCTTTAGTATTCATGGCCACCAAACTATGCCACTACCTTCTTAACCATAAAACCTATGTCATAACCAATACTGACCCACTCAAGTATATGCACTCCAAGCCATACCAAAATCAATATATGGGTAAGTGGCTCATGATTTTAGCTGAGTTTAACCTTGAGTTTCCTTAATAAAAGTCAATTAAAGGGAAAGTCATTGCTAACTAATTGGCAAAAGCACTTTTAGCAGGCAACCAACCTCCTAAACTTGAGTTTTCAAATGAGTCTATCATGACCCTTTCTTAGGTAAACTTCACCTATTAGGTGACCTTGTTCTTTGATGGATCAAAGTGTCAACATGGTGGGGGAGATGGTATCTTCCTTATTCCCCTCCAAAACAAACCTCTTCCTTTATCCTTCAATCTAGATTTTGAATGTACCAACAATATGGATGAATATGAAGCCCTAGTCATAGGCCTTCAAACTACATTGGCCTTGAGAGTCAAAATGACTAACATATTTGGTGACTCTCAACTAGTGGTCAATCAAATCAATGGCTCTTACCAATGTAATAATGATGTTTTGCAATAGTATAGATAACTAGTTGATGAAAATTTAACATTATTTGAAGACTACCATACCCAATCCACCTCACAATCTACAAACAAGTTCGCCAACACCATGGCTTCCCTTGCCTTTCAGATCTTATTTGCACCCTCTATCTCTAAGATATCTATCATTATCCATAGACTTACCTAACCTTCTTATGTCAAACTAGACTCTCCTACCATCTTCAATATGGAGGAGACCTAACTTGACCTTTGGTATCAACAGACCTCCGACTATCTTAACCTTGCCATCATTCCTTCTGGTCTTTTTAGGAATGTTCAAAGAGAATTTATCTAGAGTACCTTACCTTATACCATTATGGGGGGAATTATTTATAAATTTAGCTTTAATGGTCTCCTCTTTTGTTGCCTATACAATCATAAAGCCTCTCATGCTATTAGGGAAATACACAATGGGATCTATGGGGGACACTTTGCCTTGGCTATTACTAGCCTACCCTTAGCCAAGACTATTGTGATTATGTGAAAAAGTGTGTTAAATGTCAACAACATACCATTTACATCATGCACCTAGCCATAGTCTTTACATATCCATGGGATTTTAGCCCTTATCACAATGGAGTTTGGAGCTTATTGGTGAAATTAACCCCCATTCTTCATAGTGACACCATTCTATCATCATTGTGACTGATTATTTTACCAAATGGATAGAGGTTATTCTTATAGTCTCAACTAAAGTGGAAAATATAGTTGATTTCATCAATCATCATATCATTTGCCATTTTGGCTTTCTTCACAAAATCATCACCGATAACAGTAAATATTTAAAAAATAAATAAATCTAGGGTCTTTGTGATGCATTTGATATCAAGTTAAGTTTCTCATCACCCTATCTCCATCAAGCAAATGGATAGGTATAAGCCTCTAAAAAAACTCTTAACAACATGCTCACTAAAATGGTCAATGTATCTGGTTGGGATTTGCATTTGCACATCCTTTTCACCTTATGGGCATATCATACTAACATCTACACTCCTACAGGTGCTACCCCATTCTTTCTTGTGTTTGGAATAGAGGCTATCTTTCCTCTCAAAGTCTAAATCCCATATCTTCACATATCTTTACAAGATCTCATTTTTGAAGATGATTATCATCAACACCATTTAGCCCAGCTTGAGTTACTTGATGAGAGTCATTTATCCAGCCTTACCCATCTTCCTGTCTATCAAGAACATGCCAATTGTGCTTATAATAAACACTACAAGAATTTAACATTAGAGATCTCATCCTATAGAAAAATTAACATGTCAGCAATATGGAGAAAAGCAAGAGAGATAATTTTTCTTTCAATGAGCTTGGATCTTATATCATAACCCACAAGTATGGATCAAGATCTTAACAATTATCCTCTCTAGAGGGCAACCCAGAACTTGAGCCCCTCAATGATTTACATTTGTACCCTTTATTTTATTAAAAAGGATCAAAATCACCTTTTTTTTAACTTAAGTTCATCCCTTGCTTTCAAACCACATTCATCTCCCTATTTTAAGGGAAACTAATTAAAACTAAATCATGTGATTATCCATCATAATCATAGCCTAATATTGAACAATGGGTACCATAGCTCAACTCATGGCATGATTCTCATGGTACTTTCCACCCCTTTTATGAGATGGATTCCCAAAGATTATTGTCACCTAAAACCTCTTTACACCAAAAAAACCTTCTTGTATTTTTAGTTTTGCCTTCATAAAGGTGAACCCTTAAGCCTATAGAAGTAAGTATATGTCAAGCAAAATCAAAAGTCAAAAGCAAAGTCATAGCCAAAAATAATCATGGGTCATCCCTAGAATTTGTAGACTACTCCCTTGAAGGACAGCTGCTAAAAACATATCAAAATTACTACAAGCAAGGTGGACTACTCCCTTGAAGGATAACTATCAAAAGGCATTAAAAAACAAAAGACCTATTATCAAGCAAAGACAAAGTAATTTTGAAGGCCAAAATTGGCCCTCATAAGCGATAATTGTGAAATCCACAATCGGTTCTCATGATTAGACTTCCTGCATCGATCAAATTGCACCTTATAAGACATAATTATTTATACTAACTCTTTGGTAACATCTAAAAGAGGCATGCTAGTCTCATAAGAAGGTTCCATTTTCATCCATCTCCCATTTATACACTATAAGTAAGGGATTTTGAACTCACTTGACATAATGTGATCAAGACACATTTTTAACCAACTAATGAACACTAATATGAAGCATTCTAAGGGATTATGTTCCTTAAGCCAATCCACCTTTGGTATTGCTTTAGTCCTTGCCAAAGAAGAAGCATTGTATCCTCTTTTTTACTCTCATAACTAGTTGATATATTTACTTAGACTCTTTGTCTCTTGATTATCTCTCACATTATTATTTAACTTAATTTATATGTTTTATCTTAAGCAAAATAACCATAATCATAACCACATCATATAAACATGTATCATGAATAAAAACATACATCATTAGCATATCCCACATCATGTCAAAATCATAACATCCATAAACAACAATGTAATAAATAATTTTCACTGCATGTCTAAATATAAATGAGGAAACATATATTCATTTAATTTTAGCATGAACATCATAATCATATCATATCCATAATCAACATCATCATCATAAAAGACATAGTAATAAACCATAAATAATAATCCATGTGATCAACATCATAACATTATCTATCCATCACCCAAACCATTATCATATCAAATGTACCAACTATAACCATCATATCAACATTATCATAAACATAAATAAAAGGCCATCTTATCACATGCCTAGCTAGGTGAGTCCACACTAGTATTTATATCTATAACATAAGCATAATCAATATAGAATCATCAAAGATCAACATAACTATAATCAACATCATGAATATAAACATCAAATCACAAACCATGAATGATAAGCAATAAAAAAGGATCATATCTATAAATCATGAGTCTATCATCAATAACATAGTAATACATGTCTCTCTCTCTTTAAATGTACATCTCACCAGATCAGCTCATAGGCTGGTATCAAAATGATATATAATAAAATATAGTATCCCATAATTATATCATGACTATGCCCCTTGGGCACCACTATCTCTTAGGGCACCACTGCTTCCTTGTGCCTATCTTCTTGAGGTACCTACCTATCCACCAATAGAAGCAACCCACTGACCTGGTGTCACCACACTAGAACCACCTATAAAAATATCTCTATACTCACCACACTAGGGCTCATCAAGATAATGTCTCAAGACTATAGACTTATAGTAGCATATCTCCTCCATTATGGCTAGATATCATGCCATGGGGATAGTGCCCAATGGTCCTAAAAGTTTTATGGCTCCTTTTTTAGCCTATCTCAAAGAGTCTACCTCGTAGGTAACCAAGGATAGTGTAGGTCTATCTTGGTCCCTCTCACCTATAACCATATCTATTTGACCCTATAAATCTACTACCTAAGCCTATGCTATGACTAGTGTCACTCCTACTTATGCACTTGGGGAAACCCCCTATACCTATGCCCTCTAGCCACTTCTACCAGTTAGGTCAACAACCATAAGCTATCTACCACCATCATCACCTCCAAAATTTGATACTACCTAAAGATCCTGGTACCATGCAAGGTAACCATCCACAAAACTTGCATTGTCTATCTCTAGACACGCTGGTAACTCCTCTCGATCAATCAATGTTTAGACTAGCTATGGATTAAGTAGTAGGATCTCTTCATCTTCCCACCTATATTTGGGAAATGGGCTTGGGATACCCTATATTAGGACAAACTACCTTGACACCCTATCAAAGGGGATGAGCTCTACCTCCCCATCCTTCTTATTGAGGATCCACCTATAACTCTATAAGGATAATGTGTGTCTCTTATATCCATCCCACTCTAGAAACTTGATGTATGGCCTCTAAATAAAATCACCTACAACCAAGTAATCTAGGGCACATCTAAACCAATCTACATCATGCACACCTTCACCTACTTCTGATAGGGAAAAATTAGCTCTCCATTACATGAAGCTAACTATAAACTCCATCTGGACATAACCCTCCCATGGCAATCCCACTGGTAATAGAACTTAGATGTGTTCATATGCCTAGCAATATAGCACAAACTTGATGCTGATATCATATCTCCTATGAGCTATGAAACCCCATATCTCTTGATATTTCTGCACTAGAAGCATAGGTACCTAACCAAACATTATACGACCCAGAAACATCTCAACCAATACCCCTAATAGTAGATAGGGGAACCTCCCACTATTTGAATTAGGAATGGTAAAACATGATACCACAATCATCATCATCATCATAAGTAGTCTCCTCTCACCCCTCACCCTCTAGTAAATTAGAGTGTATATGAATCCTTTAGCATGCCGTCTAACAATTTCATGATCATCTCCATATAGTAGCTCTTAGAACTCATCTCTCTCCTCTTACTTGATGTGATAAATTAGATCACCCTATATGGGTAATCGAGTGATCCTATGCATATCTTATGATAAGCTCATCATCTCACCAGTGGGAAAAAGGAAGGTGTTCATAGCTAAATCCTATCTCTTGATGAGGGCCATGATCATTGCTGCATTTCATAGCACATGTTGATAGTAAAACATCACTCCAAGACCGACCACCTCCATGTGAGCCTAGTTCATTATGGTCATCCCTTAATGAATCTTTAGGAAGATGCATGGCACTCGATCTCACATCTAAATCTACTCAAAGTTTGATAGTAACCAAGCTTAGTTATCTGTACTCTTTTTTCTTATGAATTTACCATCCTATAACCTATGCCTATGGCTTATCTCAAAAATAAAGCTCTTAGCCTACCTTATTTTTACCCTAATCAATAACACTTCTGCCTCTAACAATTAACCCTTACCCTTAATACATTCACCTCATCCCTTAATAAATTAATTAACAATTTCAAACCAATCAAACATGTTAAATTTTTTTAAAAGGCATTTCCCACCTCTATCAACCATCGATGGTCATGGTGAGCACCAATGGTTAAACGACTAGCTTCCATGGGTTGTTGACTATTTACGATCGTACTAACCATTGACAGTTAGGTATAACCATTGATAGTCATTATATGTGACCATCAATGGAAAACCTAAACCCTACCTACACAAAAACATATAATAAAACCAAAATAAAGCCATAACTTGCTACCTAATCCTACCTCTACCCTCCCCTAACTAAACTACCCTGAATAATTTCAAAATTCACCAATAAATTTTAAAAATACTAGCAAAACCTAAAACCTTGCTCAAAACCAAAACCTACCCAACAAATAATGCCTAAAATAACCAAATTCAACTTCTAAAGCATTTACAAACTCACCACTATGCTATCAATTTAAGAAAACCCCTAACTCATTCCTTAACCATCATCTAGGAAGAATTTGGGGACCCACTACCCCACCACAAACTCATCCATGTCCACCCTGCATCCTTACCATCCCACTTGATTTTTTTGGTCAACTCAATCAATCAATCACCTACTCAACAAATGCCTCATCAACACTCTTGCATAAAATGCTAAAGAAGTAAGTCATAGTAGTCATAAAAGTAAAATAAGTGAAAATGACTCACTCAACACTTTTATCTCCATGATTTTAGGGTTTTCCCCATGACCATTTATGGTCAGGGTGATTATCGATGGTCGACCTTAAGACCCCTAACCGTTGATGGTTAGGGTCCTAAAATCTATTTGCCAACCAACTTTTCAAAAATTTGGCACCCACACTTAGTACTCACCTATGGAGACTACCTTCTTCACCTACCATACTAACCACCTCATTACCTCACCATTTGTCCATTTTAGCCTAACTCATGCATGTTTTACAATGATCTTTCCTGGTCCTTTTGACCATAATGACAAAAATTACCATGTTGAATAAATTTTGAACTTGCACTACTTTATACACACCCAACTAACTTGTGTCTTTTCAAGAGTAATTCCTAACTCAAATACCCATTACTGCACCTGTCTAATTTATGTTTTCCCTAGGATCACTTATTACATTGGATACCAACAAAAACATAGACCTTGCTTAGGAGACTTATATTTATGAGTGTTCCCAACTGCCATGCCTAAATGTAGTCATGTGGTATATTTATCACTTATCTTTCTAACATCGACCATAATTTTTACCAATTATGGTAACCTAGTCAATAGATGATCTTGGTTATTACACTTTTATCATACTCTATGCATATGTATGCATTACAATGCCCAAACCTTTGACATTTACCTTTAGTGACTACCTTACCAACTCATAAAACCTGCACTTGATTCTATTTTACCTCATCACTTCTCAATTTGAGGGGGAACACATCCTCCCATACTCAGGGCAATTGAACCTTCAACCAACAATCCATTTTTGTTTTGAAACTTGTTGATACAAATTACATAACAAAAAAGGGCAAAATGTAGACACTAAAAATATGTACATGATGGTTCTAAATGTTGTAACTCCCTTGGAGCACTTCGGTACCCCTTAGGTTCCTAAGTTGACCTTTTAACTATAAACTAGACCTAACCTTAGTCATATTGACCTACTAACTAAACCCACCTCTTTAACTCAACTTGACCTTGACCCTCGACCATCGATGGTCACCTTGATAGTCAATGGCCACCTTGACCATCGATGATTAGGTTTCACTATCTAAACTAACTTAACTAACCCTTCACTCTACCTTGTTTTTTTATAATTAACTTATCTAATTCATGTGTGATCCCATGCATGTCAAAGTTAAAATTAGATAGTAAGCTAGATCTCTTGTTAACATATTATTGCACCCATCCTTCCTTCCTATAAGAAGAGAGGAGTAGGAAGTGAAAAAGGAATCCATCCATAACTATCAAGAGATTTTGTATCCAAAGTTTCTTTATAGGTATTCTCCCAATAATCCAAAAATTTATCCATCACGATAGAGATATGACTTACCATCTCCCCTTAACTGATAGCCAAGTACTGTTACTCTATTAGAATAATACCAAAATCCATCAATGAACCAACCACCTCAACCATTCACCAAATCAACCTCTAACAAGCTAAGTCTTTATTTTCAATCTATCAATTACTTTATTTTCATTTCATAATCAACCCATCATAAAATAATATCCTAGAATTTTCTTCTATGATCCCATCAATCTAAACTTTTTATCACTAAAACCTAACACACAGTAACTATCGATGGTCATATTGACCATTGATGATCTATCCAATTATTGATGGTTACCTCAATCATTGATGGTCACCCCAAACACTGATGATCACCTCAAATATCAATGATCACTATGGTAGAAAATAAAAACAAGCTATTTTCACTCACTTACCCTCAACCAAATCCACCTTTCTTTATCTCTACCTATTCACAGAGCCCCAACCTATTTTTTGAACCACACCTGACCTATTTAACATTAGTATTAACCTACTTATTTATGTAATTAGTCAATTTCTTTATCAAGTACTTCTTATAATTAATTTTAGTATCTTTTATGATTTATGAAGGTACTTTATCTTTCATTTTCTAAACTTAATTGTTTAAAATGTGTGGATTGATAGCCCCTAAAGAAGATCTTAACTTTAGGATCTAGTTAGTGCTAGGCAATCCAACCAACTATCTATCTAACCAACCATTTTATTTTACTATCTTATTTATAGGTCATTCCTCCTAAGACAAAGAAGAGCTCTCTATAATCATTTGATTCAATGCATGTACAACTAAATAGGTTTTTCAACCATACCCATATCTAGTTTATTTCTTCTTCCTTCCTTGGAATATAAGATAAAATTATTTGAAATAGGGGAATCTATAAGAACATGAGATGTCCCATTTGAAGAAGTACTTGGAGTGGTACAATCGATGACTCTATAATATCTGAATGGTTGATTATCTACTGAACAAGTGTAAAAGTATCTGTCATGTAAAAACATAATGCATATGTGCAAGGTAGAGGGTATAGTCTCCATAGAATGTATCCAAGGTATCCCAAGTAATTAGTTATAGTGTAAATGATTAGGCATCACCTAAAAAGGTGTAGGTAGAGTTTTTGGCCTAACTATAATAACCAGTGTAATATCACCCAATGTTTGTCTAGGAATGTCATCAAAACCTCTGATATTATGGTGTCTTATGAAGGATGCTAATCAACCCCCATAGTCTGTAGAAATGTGAGGTTGCATATGTTAAGTCCTAAAACACTGTCAATTAGAACTCATTTAATAGAATTGGTATTGATTTGTGATTGAATGAAGAGTGGTAAATTCCAAGCAATAATTGACTTTGATGGAAAATCCTCATTTGAAAAGATATAACATACTTAATCTTCTTGATAGTGTTTATGATATATGAAAATTAAATTGCTTCTATGTCATGAGGTAAAGATGTATGATTGAGTGTTTAAAAAAGAATATCCTTGAAAATAGTTGTCTATTAAAGTAATTCCAATATAGAGATCTTAGCTAGTGTGTTTCTCAACTAACCCATATTATCAAATGTGGTGTTGATATCTAGGTCCCATTGTAGTGTGGTGGGGATGAGGAGGGATGGTGGGATTATGTTATTCATGTATAGGCTAAGGAGTCACACTATTTCATCTTGTAATAAATTGAACCATAGGATATACTATTTACAAAAGGAGAGTAGTAGAGGTGGGATGGCAGTGAAGATAATCAACTGGTCTAGGTGGAGGTAGAACAAAGGGAATCCTCTAAGCCCTCTATCATCGAGTAGTAATTGAAGTTAACTCAAAGTGAACCATGTAGAAATTATACTCATAAGAATGGGACTCAAAAGAGGGAGGACCCATGTGTAAAATAAGATGAGCTTAGATATGATCCATGAGATGAGTGACATACATGTGAATTTTTATATAAATGGTGGGTAATAGACATGTTAGATAAATCAAAAAACTTTGTACCAAAAAGTAGAAAATTGCATCCATCATGAAAATCGTGATGATAGGATACAAAATAAAAATTGAGTAAATTTTGGAAATAATAATGGAAACCCTAATGGTGCATGGGGATTTTAAAATAATGTGCTCAAAGTATGCCAGGTTCACCAAATGTTTTAACCTTTTGGGACTTAGATGAATATAAATCCTATGTTGTTAAAGGGACGAGTATAAGAAATCAAGGTAGAAATATGAAATAAATAAAACCACTGATCTATTAAATAATTAACTCAATTTGACCTTTCTAATAATAATAATAAATAATGTAAATTAGAACTTAGCTAGAAAATGATTGAGATGAATGATCTGGAGGCTAAAAATTGAGGTAGAGGTTGGTTTGAGTGTCACAAACATGATATAGGTGTCAAAATCATGTATAGGTACTTGGGAAAAATCTCAAAAACATCATTTCTTGGTTCTATACTTACTTGATTTCATTCACAATGCTTTGCTTTGTTCACAAACTCCAAGCTTCTCTAATAGTCCACCAATTGCTCATTAGGCTTATTAGCCCCCTTTTTATTAAATCTACCATTAAAAACATTTTTTGAACATTTATTAGTGTTATTATAACTTTAATAAGTCAGTAATTAATCCAATCTACTCATTCTATTCATATATTCATTTCTTTTCACTTTCATCATTCACTATCCTCACTCTGGTCACTCTTCACTTGTCTTTACATACCAAATCTTGAAATTTGTCTCTTGGACTTAGTCTACCACTTTGGATTAGTTTTACTGGTTAAAAAATACTTGTCTTTATCCCTCTTATCCTTTCATTCACTCTTCTTTCTTCATTTCCACTCTTCAACCTCATTAGTGCTACCATTCCCTTATAGCCTTTATTTCTAGCTTTTTCCTTTGTTTGAGAATTATATAAGTCTTATAAAATACATAAACCCATTTTCACCACCCTATACATTTTTTCATCTCTCCATAGAGTTTAATCCCTTAAATCTTAGTGTAGACTCCCTTTCCTTTGTAAACCTCTTCATAATTAGGCCTTTCTATCCCTACAACTTACCCATAGTACTAGTTTTGTATTGTACATACATGGTACCAAATTTAAACCTTTAAAATACTATATAGATAATTTAATAATTTTATATTATGAAATTTCATGTAATTCCACTAGTTCATTCAAAATTTATGGGCTTTCAAAGTATAAAACCCTAACTAGGCTTATACCCCTACCTGTACAAGTTGAGAAGAGTCAAAATTACATATCTTTAGTTGTAGGTAATTTATAATCAATATAAGACCTATTATTGGTATATATTAATAATATACACCTTTATAAATACTTTATAAACCTTTTACAATATCATTATACTCATAATGATGTTATTTATAGAATATTGGGTTCTTTAGTATGATTGTGTAAGGGTTTCATAGGTCTATATACATTCAAAAGGTCACAAAAATTGAACAAGGAAATTATTTTGATTAATTACCTCTTCCATTCATATAAAAACTTTCCAAACACCATAATCCATCACCTTCTCTAATTATACATGCTTTTTTTCTTAACACTAGACTGTGCAAAATAAAGTATAGACTATGACAGGATTTAAACTTTTTATTTGTTCTCTCAAAACAATCCTCAGAATTCAAAAGGTCTATTTTCAAGCCAACTCATATTTCCACCTCTATAAATTCTCAATCAACATAACATCCATTCACTTTCTCTCAACATACATTCATTCTATAACATCCTGAAATAGGGTTTTGTCTTTGTATATAGGGTTCCCCTTCAACTGACTATAGATTGTACTTTTATCAATTTACTTGACCTTATAACCTAACTCTTATCTTACACCACAACATGGCTTATATTTAAATCATTATAAAAAGAATAAAACATAATATTTTCATAATAACTCTTGTAGAAAGGTCAACTCACCATGCTTTAGATGATCACAAGCATGAAACAAGGTCTAAGGGTAGGGAGTAGTCTTTTCCTGAGTCTACTCATTTCACAACACTAAATATAACCACCATGATGTCTAAATGATACAAATATCTTTAGGGTTAATAAACCATAAAGTTACTTCTTTATAAATCTTGAGAAACTCACCACTCATCTTTTATTTGGCTGTAACAATACATTACTTATGTCAGACCTGTAGCAATACATAATATGATATGATATTAGCCTCAAGGTAATTTCAAATACAATATGTATATAATAACAATCCAATACTATTCAAGAAACATAGGCATACATAACCATTCCTTCTCTATTCATTTTGATCATCAAACATTACACATTTAGTCCATAACTAGACTCTACCACCTTTATTGAGGAGTTATACCATTTTCTCTTCATTGCTCCCTTTTTCTCCTTCTTGAAGCTCTCTCTCCTCTCTCTCACATCTCCCCTATGCAAAAAAACTTACAACTTATTTTCATCCAAATTTAATGTTGGTTGTGGTAGTTACCAAGATAAGAATTCCTTACATGACCACCCAACATAAGCATAGTAATTATATTACTAAACATGACTTTTAATGTTCACCACCATAATGACCTAGACATGAAATGTCTTCAAACCACTCTTTACATGAATTTTTAGACCCTTGAACCAATATTATCTCACCTAACCACCTAATACCATGCTTATGGTCCTCCTAGACTTAGTCTTAATATTTGAATTTTCAAATTTATAGTTTTGAAGGGAAAGGTCTAAAACTAAATATAAAAACCACAAATGGATCCTATAGGATCCTTCACACTCATATAAACTCCAGAATTGATCACCTTTGATAATAAAATAGCATATTACTTTGCATTAACACTAAAATTATGTATGTTTACTTGATGCTCCTACATCATACTCCCTAGGAGGGAGAAAATTGAATGCCATCTTCTTTCTTTCCTTCCAATTCATTTTTTGAGGATCTTCTATGCTAACTTGATTACTGCTCCTCCTTTCTTGATCTTTTATCTTCACTAGGCTCTTTTATTTATTTTTATTTGCCTTGTCTATCTTCCTTGTCAATGCATCTTCTACCTCTATGAGGTGTACTAGATAATATAACTCTATATTTACTACATGTTACATATTTTCCAAGTCAATTTGTCCTTCATCATCCTCTATTGCAAATAAATGGTTCTTACTCTTCTTGCTTACACTTTTTCTATGGCCTTCTTCTTCATTATTCTCACTTGATGCTTGATTCTTTAGGTGGCTTAGATTCTTATCACTTATATTTCCTTCTTCTAATGGCCTCATAAGCACCTGTATCTTTGTCATCTCTCCAAGAAGAATATCTTTTGCTAACCTTTCATTATACTTCTTTACCTCTTGATGTGTCTCCACATGACTCTGCCTATCTTGCAAGAATAATCTCTCAACTAAGTCATCTTTAGCATGGTACAATGGTTTTTATCACTATCTTATCTTTCCATCATCATGAAATACAAAGAATAAATTTTCTATAACTTCAACCATGAAATAAATTACTTTGTTATCTTGTTTATGCTCCCATTACTTGATTGGTAATGTACTTGCTTGTGGCTTTGCTTGAAAAACTCTTTGTTCTTCCTATTATGATCCATACTTGATTTTTATTGTGTGAGCTCATTCATGAGATTCTCTTTCTGTACTTCACATAATTGCATCTTTTTTGATGGATTTAAAATATCCTCTAGCATCTCCATTTCCTCCTTCAACATGAGATCATCCACCTCTTCATCAACTTCATTAAATTTTGGACCATATTATTCTTCATCTTCTTGGGAATCTTGATTCTTGACTTTTCTTTGGACCCCCTCATTCATGAGAGTCAAATCAATCTACTTTGGATTCATATTAAGTTTTTTAGACACTCTATGATGTGCTTCATCCTCACCTCACCTTTCCATAAGATCATCTATCAATGTTATTATTTATATATAAAAAATGTCTTCACTATTTCAATCAATTTCATATGCATCATCATAGATAATGTTAGAAATCAAACTTGGGGTCCACTTGTCTTCTTTACACCCATCATCTTGCTTACATAACTGCACCTTCATCTCTTTGGCTTTGATTACCTCTATCTTGTCTTCTATTACTTTTTGAGTTGGTCATTTTCATCTTTCTCTATGCCTTCTTGAAATGTACCTTAAATATTATCTTTGTGCACTCTTTCCTTGATTTTCATGACCTATTTCTACCTTTTACATGTTTTTATTGTAATTTTATTCTTACCTCTCCTTCTTCATGCTTCTTTGCTTGAAAAGTTTTCAAGACAACATGATGTAACTTGCCATTTACTCTTTACCTCCATGTTTGTTCTTGTCTTTCAATTGAATCTTTGGCTTGAATAACCTATTGATTAAGGTTTACCTTTTCCTTCTCACCACTTGATGCCTTCAACCACTTAAACCAAACATATCCATGTCCTTGTACCATCTTTGAGGGATATACCTTACTCTTTACTAATCTAATTTTCACATTAACTTCTTATTATTCATATATATAATCATAATAAATTCTTAAACATTATTTTACCTCCATATATGACTATTATAGGGTCATTTATCCATTCATATCTTCATGTGTTACCTTCATGTCTTCATGGTTTACTATCTTGTCTTCCTGGTTATCTTCCTCTTTTAATTATACTACAATGATTGTCAAAGCATCATAGTACTCCTCTTCTATTTCATATTCAACATGATGATTGCCTGTAATCTCTATCATTTTGTCTTCTATAACAGGTTCTCTTTCTTCATCTTCTTATTTCTCCTTGATGGGTGATGTACTATGCCCATCCTTCACAAGATTTAAGGCCTTATGCTTGGCCTTCATCAAAATTTGGTTTACACATATATATACACACTGAAAAGCAACATTATAATAAAAAATGAGAGACCACATAGTCTCCATAAATGCCTCTTTCTTGGACACTCTTATATTCTCCTTGTCTTCTCTCTCAAGTTATTCTCTTGGCACTTATATCTCCTTGTTTTCCTCAATGAGAACTCTCTTTTGAACTTATTTGTCATGTTTATATCTTATAAACTCTTCAACCTTCATGCCTCTATGGTCTATACTCTTTTTTTCTTCTCTTTCCTCAATGCACTCATCTTGTGCCTTTTCTCTCCTAAATAGATCTAATGGTCACTTCACTTTCTTATTTACATTGTAAGCAATCCATTGGATTTATTGACCTTTCATGAGCTTCATTGTGAGTTATATCTCCTCCAAACTCTATCCCAACTCTCTTACCATATCTTTTACTTCCTCTTGTACATCCATCTTGTCTCTTTTTCCTTCACTTTCTAGGCTTTGTCTAGACCTATCACTAGCAAGCTTACCAACTTACCTCTTAGACCTCTTTGGGATATTATTTATCTATCTCTAGTATTTATTTAAGACCTCTCTTATCCTTCTTGACTCTATCTTGGAGTATTTCCTCTTCTCTTTCTCACTTGAGATTCGATGCTTTTTTTTCACTCTTCCTTCTCTAGTCTTCTATTGGCTAGTTCCAAGTCATTCTCATTAGAATTTGGGGATTTAGTTCCTCTTATTATAAATATTTAATTTCTCTATTATGACCTCAATAGGTTATACCTGCACCACCTTCTTTTCCCATAGTATCCTACAATGTCACTTCATACATTCCTCATAGCATTCCTTGCCTATTTCAAATCAACAAACCTTAAAGAATTCAAAACAAAAATGAACCAAGAGATTACCTTTATATTATACTAAATTATGTTGAGGTATATGGGAAAAATCTCAAAAACATCATCTCTTAGCTTTGTACTTGCTTTATTTCATTCACTATGCTTTTCTTTGTTCACAAACTCCAAACTTCTCCAATAGTCTACCAATTACTCATTAGGTTTATTAGCCCTCCTTTTTTTGAATATACCACTAAATTTTTTTTAAGAACATTTATCAGTGTTATTATAACCTACATAAGTCATTCATTCATCCACTCTACTCATTCTATTCATAGATTCATTTCTTTTCACTTTCATCACTCACTATCCTCACTTGAGTCACTCTTCACTTGTCTTAACACACCAAATATTGACATTGGTCTATTGGAATTAGTTTTCCACCTTGGATGATTTATCTTGGTTAAAACATACTTGTCTTGATCCATATTAGCCTCTCACTCACTCTTCTTTCTTTATTTACACTCTTTAACCCCATTAGTGCTACCATTCCCTTATAGCCTTTTTTTCCACCTTTTTCCTTTGTTTGAGAATTGTATAGGTCATATATAATATATAAACCCATTTTTAACACTATATTTTTTCATCTTTCAAAAAACTTTCATCCCTTATCTCTTAGTGTAGACTCCCTTTCCTTTGTAAACCTATTCACAATTAGGCCTTTCTAGCCCTACAACTTATCCACACTACTGGTTCTATATTATATGCCATGATACCAAATTCAAACCTTGAAATCCTATAGAGGGAATTGAATAACATTATTTTATTAAATTTCATGCAATTCTACTGGTTCATTTAAAAGTTATGGGCTTTTAAAGTACAAAACCCTAGCTAGGCTTATACACATGACCGTGTAAGCTGAGAAGAGTCAAAATTACATATATTTAGTTTTAGTTAATTTATAATAAATTTGAGACATGTTAATAGTATATATTAATCATATCCACCTTTAAAAATACCTTATAAACCTTTGACAATATTTTTATACTCACAATAATGTAATTTGTAAAATACTAGGTTCTTTAGTATGATTATTTAAGGGTTTCTTAGGTCTGTATACATTCAAAAGGTCAAAAAACTTTAACAAGGATATTATTTTGATTTATTACCTCTTAAATTCATATCAAAAATTTCACAACACCATAATACATCACCTTTTCTAATCATACATGCCTCTTTTCTTAACACTTAACTATGTAAAACATAGTATGGACTATGACAGGGTCTAAACTTTCTATTTATTCTCTAAAAACAATCATCAGACTTAAAAAGGTATATTTTAAAACCAAATTATTTTTTCACCTCTATCAATAATCAATAAACATAACCTCCATTCAATTTCTCACAACTTAGATTTATTCTATAGCATCTGAAAATATGATTTCTCTTTGTGCACATGATTCCCCTTCAACTGACTCTAGATTGCACTTTTGTCAATATAATTGAAATTATAACCCAAATATTATCTTAAACTACAACATGGATTATATTTATATAATTATAAAAAAAATAAAACATAATATTTTCATAAGAACTCTTGTAGAAATGTCAATTCACCACGCTTTAGATGATCATAGGCATGAAACAAGGTCTGAGGGCAAGGAGTAGTCTTTTCCCAGAGTCTACTCATTTCACAATAATAAATATCACCACCATGAGGTATTAATTATACCAATATATTTAGGGTTAATAAACCATAAATTTCCTTCCTTGTAAAGCTTGAGAAACTCACTAACTCATCTTTTATTTGGCTGTAACCATACATTACTTATGACAAACTTGTAGTAATATAAAGTATGATATGATCTTAGCCTCAAGGGACTTTAAAAGATAATAATATGTAATTAATAATAATATAATAATATTCATAAAATATAGACATATATAACCATTCCTTCTTTATTCCTTTTTATCATCAAACATTACACATCTAGTCCATAATTAGACTCTGCCACCTTTCTTGAGGAGTTATACCATCTTATTTTCATTGCTCCCTTTTCCTCCTTCTTGGATATCTCTCTCCTCTCTATCTCACATCTATTATATGCCACAAAATTTACTTACAACTTATTTTCATTCAACTTCAACATTGGTTGTGGTAGTTACCAAGAAAAGAATCCCTTACATGACCACACAATGTGAGCATAGTAATTATATTACTAAACATGACTTTTAATGTTCACAATCTTAATGATATAGACATGAAATTTGTTTAAACCAATCCTTACATGAATTTTTAGACCCTTGAACCAATATTATCTCACTTAACCACCTTATACCATCCTTATGGTCCTCTTAGACTTAGACTTAATATTTGGATTTTCAAATTTATAGTTTTGGAAGGAAAACTCCAAACACCTAAAAAACACACATTAATGAATTGAAGTGATTCTAAAGACAAAAAATGGATCCCAGGGGATCCTTAAAACTCATATAAAATCCAAAATGGATCACCTTTGATAAAAAACTAGGACATGAATTTTAACAACACTAAAATGATGTTTATTTACTTGATGCTCCTGCATCAGAAAACCCCTCTTAGATAGTAGTGACCTAATTAGATAGTAACAACACATGGTGATAGTGTCCCTATTTTGGAATTAGTTTCCTATGATAAAAACTATTTTTAGGTTTTGGGTGCACTCGTTTCTGGGTCTTTCAAGCCTATTCATATGCACATGAGTTTTGGAACCTTGTAGATGACCTATTTTGGTTGATTCTAGGAGTAAACCCTAATCCTCCATGTTTTTAAGGAATCTGGTTGATAAAATTTGTAAAGTGTGTTGTTAGTGGGGTAGGCTAGACATCCTTAATGCCCCTCTATGATTGGAGTTGACTACATATTACTACTCTTAAGAGGGATAAATCCTGATGTAGTTATCTCCACCTAAGTATTGTGCAAGTGAAAGTGAATCCTGTGTGATTGTTGACCTAAGAGATTTGAATGTGCTTGAGATTGGAAATTTGAGTAATCTAAGCTTATGAATGTTGTAGATGGTTTTATGCAGAAATAGGGTATAATAGGGATTGATAACCTTGATTCTACACAACTTGTTTTGAGTTTGTGTATGTAATTTACATTTTATTTCCATCTAGTGGCTATAGGGATAAAAGTCACATATATATTGTTCTAGTATTTGTGTGGGTGTTAAAATAGGTCTAGGATGACCCTATGTGGTATAAGATTTGAAAAGATATCCATTTGTGTAAAAAAGATGGAAAAGACAATAACACCAAAATTGGGACACTAGCACCATGTGGGGGACACTAACACCATGTGCTGCTACTGTCCCTATTATTGTGCTAATGTCCAAGTGGCATAACCTGAGGCACAAAGGGCCAAGATTTCATAATGAGTGGATAGGACTACTTTAGGGATGTATAGGGATGCTTGTGGCTCTCATAAAGGCTATATAAGTGTGAAAATAGGCCCTAAGATAGGTCTAATGCTAAGATAGGGATATGTGGTCTCAAGTAGCACTCTTAACACTCAAGTGTCATTTTAGGTATTACATTAACTATAATTATTCTTTCTAATGTAACAGGTACTAAATATATAACATGACACTTGTTTTAATTGTATTAATATTTTAAAATGAATTTTGATATTGGTTTAGAAGTATGCCTTGGTTGAATTTTTATTAAGAAGGGAGATGTATTAAAGTGGGAGCCAATTATTTATAAGTTGTGGTGATTTAATTTTTCAAAAGGAATATTTATTGTAAAAATAATGGAGATTTGATTTTTTTAAGCCATTTTAGGTGAATTATTGTAACACAAAGCCATCTTTTGTCCCAAGTGGGATTTTTTATTGCATGGTCTTTTTTTGAATCCTCTTTTGACTATTAGATTCTTCCTTTGTACCTTCATTCATTGTTTGAGGTAAATTTTATTACATGTATGCTACTTCATTGCAATTGTAGATGTATTTTTGATGGTCCCTAATGTCTACCATCTCTTGAGAGGCACTCTCTTCTCCATTAATGATGAATGCATTATCGATGGTACCTAGCATATGTATCTTAGGTGTCAAATTCCATCTTGTGTGTTTTTTACTTGAATCCTTTATTTTTATTCCTATTATGGTTTCAAATACTCTGATACACACACTAAAGTTAGAAAATGAGATTTTCTTTTCTAAGATATGTTCACTTTAAGACAACATAGTAAAGTTTGTAGAAGATAATAGGAAACTCAAAAAGTAGAATTTCAATCTCCTCTCCCTCATTTACAATAAGGGAACCCTAATTCATTAATTGTAACATAAAATTGTAGACTTACAACATCAAATTGATATTTTGGACTTACATTACCCTAAACTTAGTCCACCTAAAAACATTATTCTTGCACTTACCCTGATTTATTAGTATCTAAGCCATTAACTATATCTAAAACTTCTGTTATTTTAGAGCCTAATGTTTATGTTTTTACACCTTTTATTTGTCCCATTTCATATCCACCTAACTATATTCTTAATTATTTTGAGAAGCATACTATTACCTTCAAATATCATAAGCTCTATTCTATGGGATATCTTGGTAGAGGTATTGGTAAACATTTATGGGGTATTATTTCTTTTATCCATCTTGTTCATTAAAATTATCACCATGACATTGGTTATTAAACAAGTGTTGTATATTTTTTAGAACATCTTGATGGTAGATCTCTAGGTTTTGTTCACTCTACTCTTTATGAGGATGTTGAGCAACACATGAGATCTATTGTATCTTCACTAAGGCATGATAATCCTAAGAATGCTTCAGTCATACATGATCAATGTGACATAATTTTGGATGTTTATTTGCATGAGACTTTTGTGTCTTTTGTACCTACACATATGGAGGCATCATTATCCACAATTCATATTCACACGGTATGGATTTTTGATCATTTGTAGTGGTGACATCAAAATTATTTGAGAGGATTATACTAGTGTGGTTCCTCCACTATTCAACTTCTTCATAAATAAATTACTCCCTTATTTTAGGAGTAACTCTCTTAATTATTGATGGTGTCTTCTACAAATTGATAATATTTTGGAATTTCTTGTGTTATTTGGTGGGTTCTTTGTTTTAAGGGGTAATTTTTTAGTCACAATGAGTCTACAAAGTCATTGAGAGTTTGATATTTTAGTCCAAATTCATGCATGTGTGCTCTATTATGAGTAAAATTTTCTCTACTTTAGTTGTTTGACTCTCCCATCATAACTAGGCCGTCTTCTTGAGAGACATTTTATCTATATCTTTGACACTTATTAAACATGTTGATAGTCTCTTATATCTTGAAGTAGAACTATTCTGGTGAATCTAGTGTTAGCTTATCTTATTTTTTAGTTTAACAGTCTCTTTTAGTTTTATGTGGAGTTATTTTGGTGTGTAGAGTGTCATCTTGTCCATGTTTTAGTAGTTGGATTCATCCACTGATAAATATTTTTTTATGTCACTTCACCTAGTCAGTAGTATAGGGGGGTGTAGATTATGTTTTTTTGGGTTTCATGTCCCTTGATAACCCTTAGTGCATTGCATCTTATATTTTGAGTAGTCAATCAAATTCAATTTGGTGTTTTTTACACTTTCAAAACCTTGGATAGTCTCCTTTTTGTAAAGCAATATTATGGTGAATATAGTGTCAATTATTTTCTATGATTGAGTAGTGGATCTAGGCCATTCATGTAAAATTGAGTTCCTGAGTGACTTTTTGTCCACCAAATAATTTATTTAACATTATTTTTTTGTTGTTACTATTTTTTTAGAGACCTTTATAGTGTATCTCATTTTTCCAATGTGTACTTATTGTATATAGGTACCTCATCAAGATTAGTTGTTGGGATCGATTCTTAGAGGATTATTATATTTATTATTTTGTATAGACCTCCCTAAGTTTCACTTAAGGGGGGATGTTTGTGCATTATTCTAGATTCACTAATATTAATTTAACTTAGGAAGTTAATTTTTCCACTAAGTATAATTAGTGTGTGTACATATCTAGAGAAGCATGCATTTAATGTTTTCTCAACTCGTATGTGATACCACCATTTATGGAATCCACTTTAAGTGGAAGCCACCTTCAATGGAACTAATAGGTAAAGAAGAGATTACTCTTGTATAAGTTATTTATATGCCTCATATCTATTTGTACAAGAATTTTGTATTCGATATTGATAGACTATTATTTTCCTCTTCTTATTGTGTCAACTAGAATATTCTTTGCATTGTGGTAATGATTTGTAGAATTGATCTTCGATATTGAGTATCCTTTACTTTGATACTTATTTATGGAATGTTTGGTGTGTGGAGATCATTGGTCATAGGGCTTGAGCCTACAAATAGTTATCTTTCATGGAATAATATTTCATTGGAGATATTAGAGTATTATAGTGTCTTTTTTTGACACTTGATGAATGATATAAGGTATTTGCCTAGATGTGTCTTAAATCTATTTTCATATAACAAGACCATTTATTCAAGTTCACACTCTTTGGATCATAAGTTTCAATCAGGCCACACCTTTTAAATTCACTTATTAACCTCTTGAGTCTAATTCACCAATCACCTTATTTATTCCATGTGAATTAGTTCCAATAATTTTTTTAGATATTCTTTGTCACCTAACTGTGTTATCATTATAATTCACAAGCTCGGTACTATGTATTCCATTGGCATCACAACTTGCATTTCATATATAAGTTATAATTAATTATATATAGTCACATGATTATAGTTTGATCTATAGGCCCTTAAAATCATTGGTATGTGATCTTCCCAATCATCCCTCTAAATATTATAGATATTAGTAAGAATCTTCTCCAGAACGTTATTAGACACTTTTACCTAGCCTTTTGGCCTGATTATGATATGTTATACTCTTATGATGTGAAATTATAAACTCTTATGTTAAGGTTTTTATAGTATTATTGATAAAATGTTTTCCCCTATCACTTATAAAATTATTTGAGCATTCAAAACTTGTTATAATGTTTTCATAGAAAAAAATTGTAGTGTCTTTTGCATGACAACTTGGAGTGGCAGTTGCCTCAAACCATTTAACAACATAGTCTATTGTAATTATAATATTTATAAAATTAAATCACTTAGATTAATGATTAATAGGCCCCATGAAATTAATGCCCCATTTCTCAAATGGTTGCATATCCAAAACTAAATTCAAAGGCATCTCATCCCTTTGGTTAGGTTTTTATTTCACAACCCTATGTACATCCTAAAATAATATTTGCCACCAAATCTCACTTTTAATAATTTTATTGTGGTTAATACACTTATTAAATTTCATCCTACTATTCCCTAATGTGACTTTTATAATACATGTGATCTCTCAAGTTCTAGGGCCACTTTATGTAGAACATCATCCTTTCCTAGCTTATAGAGAAACCCATTGATAATACTAAAAGCTAAATCTTGTGCGACCAATTAATTATTATCACATTTTAAATAATTCTCAGGAAATGTATCATACTTGAGAAAGGTTATAATATCCTCCAATTATTTTGGGATTTCCTCCACTCTAAATAGGTGTAATTTTGGAGATTTATTTTATAACTCTTTGGGTTCCTCCCCTATTTGAATGTGGCTAATGTGGTCTAGTCTAACATTTTACTTACCTAATTTTACATTAATTTTAAATTTGAATTTTTTAAATAGAATTAACTACCTATAAATTATCCCCCCAACATTGGTTTAATGACCAAGTATCATAAATTGTTGGTGATCAATGAAAAATTTAAATGGGGTAGCCAACAAGTAATGTTAGAACAATTAAAGTGTAAAGACCAACACTAGAGCTTCTTGATTTTTTGTGGTATAATTTTTATTATCTATAAAAAAATTAAAACTTGTGAAGTGAATTAGATGATCTAGACCTCCATCTCCAAGTTTCAATAGCATGACTTCCATTGTTATTCCCAATGCATAGACATAAATGTGGAATGATTTATTACAGTATGGGAAAACCATAATTGGTGTTATGACTAAATTCTACTTTAAATCTATAATTTTTGTCTAGAATTAAAAATTTCATTAGAAATTACTCCCTTTGTGAAATAAATGTTTCAAAGGTGTTGAAATGGTCACATAACCACAAATGAACTTGAGATAATAACTAGTGTGACTAGAAATGATCACACTCTGGTTGAGTTGATTGGTGGTTTGAGTCCCAATATGATTCTAATTTTTTCTTGGTCCACCAAAATTTCATCACTACGAACATCATGTCTAAGTAGTATACCAAATGATGTGAAAAATAGACATTTATTTACATTCAATGCAATTCATAGTGCTCAACATCTCTCCATTGTAGTTTAGATAGGCGTTATTTGAATAAATAGAAAACTACCCAATCATCTAGTAAACTTCTTGAAAATCATGAATTAAGTCTCTAAATGATGTAATAATTGATTTGGAGAAAATTTCTTGGGTATATTAATTCCAATTAGGATTAATTATAAGTGAATGACTCCCATTCTATTATGAATTCATTTTTGTTTGGTCTTCAACTGTGATGGGGATATGATGATCTCCACTAAAACCATTTATAAATGATAAAAATTCATGCCCTATTATAATATTAACCACCTAACATATGAAAGGAATGAGGAAAGGATCATTGACATAAGCATTAATTAGTAGTTGATAATATCCATAGACTTGTATCTCTCATGTCTTCTTAGGATACATAACCATGAGACTAACCCAATCCAAATTCTCAACTATATATATGATTTCAGCTTCCATTATCCAAATAATTTTTGATTTTACCTTCATTTTCATTTTGGGATTAAACCTTTGGGGCCACTTTTTAATTGGGCATGCACACTCCTTAAGTTTAATATGCATATCACCAAAGGGTTTATGCCCTTGACTTTAGAGAACTTGATGGGGAACACATCTTCATAATCTTGAAATAATTGAACCACCTCTATGATTTGTTGTTGCCTTCAATAATCCTTAGTGGTTGTTAATTTTGGTATTATCTCTATACCAATGATTTCATCTCTTTTTTCATCAGTTCTTGATAGTTTTTATTTGATTCAGCCTTTGCGGAATCCATTACTTTTATTTACTAGCTTACTCTATGATATTAAGATTTCACAATTGATCCTCTTTTTTCTTATCTGTATTATTCATCTTAGGTAGCTCTATGTTTTTTTAGGTTAAAAAAATACTTTCAAATCCAAGTCCTCCTCACTTTTAGTGTGATTAGAGTTGCTTGCACTATTTCATATTTTAGTTTAAGATTTCAACATAAATTCCTCTTTTTCCTTCATTTTAAGATACTATTTTATAGGCATTTTAAGGCTTGTGCTTGATTCAATTTGTGATTTCCTCTCCTGCACATAAGGTATATCTTATTCTTGACCATAACATAAGAAAATTTTTAGTCTCTATAGATCCCTATACATCATCAATTTTACATCTTAAAAAATAAATGTTAGAATAAAATGTTGTTGAATTTGGGGCCATTTCTACATATCTCATTTACATTTCTGATCAATATACCAAAATTTGTGTAGAGGAACTAAGGTATGTTGAAAATCATGAACCCAATATCTTGGCTCAATTTTATGTGATTTCTATTGACCAATTTTGCCCAATAGGCAAAATTTTGGTCCCCTTCTTCCCTTGCTTTTGATTCGCAATGGTTGAACCATTGAACCAATTTTGGTTCAATGGCTTGGTTCAAGGGTATGCCTAGTTGGTCGAGGGGCAGTCTTCAAGTTCAAGCACCCTTGTAGAGGGCAGGCACTTCAAAGGAAAAGGACCGGGTAGGTTCAAAATTGTTTAAGTTTGAATTCGTTTAAGTCCCAAATTCCTTCAGACTTTTTTCTTGAAGGAATTCCTTCAGACAAAAAGTCTGAAGGAATTCGAGCACAGTTCAAGTTCACCCCCGAGGGCCAAAGGAGCACCCATAAAAAAGCCAAGAAAAGACCCGATGACATTTCTATAGGGACGAGGACGTCTCAAAGGCTATCAAAATTAACAAAGCAAATTAGCCATTGGTTTTCAAACCAAGGACGGCCGTGTGAACATCAAAATTAGCACAACGAAATAGCCATTTGCTTTCAAAATGAGAGAGCGCTAACCATGAGAGCCCAAAAATGAAGCAACCCATTAAAAGTTCACCCCTGAGGGCTAAAGGAGCCAGAAGAGACAAGAAAGGAAAAGGATGAAGTGTTAGGCATGGAACAGGTAGATAGCCCAAGTGGCAAAGGGAAGCAACAATTTGAGAAGTGACTCTAGTAGGTGAAATAGTGCCTATGAATTGACCAATTGAGACACAAATAGCTATCAGTGTAACTAGTTTTCTCCATTTCACATTAATGAGTAGACAAATCATGTAATCACCTTGAAGAAGTGGCCTTACAAATAGACAAAAGGGGTAGCTCATTAATGTTTTGACCAGCCTGCTCTTCCCAATGAGGGGACGCGAATGAGCCACTTGTAAAAAAGGGGTGCCAAAAGGCCTCCTTTCTTCTCCTATATATTGAAGAATTATTATTTGAGAATGGATCTTTTCACATTTGTAAGGCATAGCCTTGGCAAAATTTCCACCTGAATTAATAAACGTAGTTTTTACCTCCATCTTGGATAGATATTTCTGAGTATGTCTTGAGTGTTTGTTTGTGTTCAGTCATTGTTTCTTGATGCTTTCACAAGTTCAACACCAACATATCTATTGTCTACAAGGTGCCATATCTACAACTAACAAGAGGAGAGCTACATTTGGAAGTATAAAATAGAAGAAATTACTTACAGTGTGTATTTCACAACACCTTGTGAATCTCTATTTTTTGTGTTTTCATGAAAGCCTCCCTACTAGTTTCTAGCAACTTGGTCCTTCTACCAAGACTAAAGTGTATGTATGTGTATCTCTGATTTAAAGAGTGGATGTGAGAAGGTCAACTTATTTTGGTGCATCAACCCTTTAGAGTAGTTTGTTTTCCTACATCTCTCTCTCTTTTCACCCCCCATTATATATCTATATATATATGTGTTAGCACTTGCTAGAATGAACATGATGCATCAAAGGGAGCTAGCCCTTATCTAGAGACTCTCCCCTCTAGCTTCCCTAGTCCCGCAGGTGAGAGGGGAGTTTCCATAGTTGCAAGGAGAAGGTAGGATCTCGACCTCCTACCAAGGGTGCAATCTTTGATGCCAACAGTTTTGGCATGCTTGGTGGGACATAGTTTTACAACTCAGTAAGGTCTCATGATTAATGTTGGTCTTGTTAAAACAAATCAAATATTTTTAGCATCTGGTGACTCTGAGTTAAATCTGTTGGTTAAGCAACCTAGTGCCATCAGAAATCACTCTTTGTATGTATATTTATTTTGCACAAGATCATGGTTCTTATTTTCCTTCATATGGTTTCGATCAGGCTCCAAATATTTATGCAATCCCCTCAAGCAGCCCTCTTAGTTGCCCTATAATGATAAGGGAAGTGGCCTTGAAATTGAAAATTAATAGACTAGAAGAGTAGTATAGATATTAGCAGGAGCTGATGTATAAAGAGGAGTGTTTGTTTAGGCAAGCACAAGCCTTGCAATCCATGGAAGAGGAGGTAGCAAAATGGAAAAATCCATTTATTCAAGGCAGTTAGCCTTTTGTGCCCCCTCCTAATCTGAAGAAATCCCCCTCTTTTGCACCAAATCCTTTCTATTATATTTCACTTGCTCACTCCAGCTCATCAAATACATTCACTCTCAATCCCATGCACCTAGCTTTCCAACACTAGAAGACATCAAAACAACCTCCCATGGAGATGAACCTTCTAAACTCCTTAGATTGTGAATCTTCCATTTGGAAGAATACCTCTAGCCAAAACGTCCCTCTTCTAAAGACTCCTCCAGTGCATCAATAGTGTCTTCCTAGCATTCCTCAACCTCCCCAAGTCCTTCATCATGATGTGTAGATTTCAAGTTGGAGGAAGGAATGCTAGGGACCAGCTTAGAGCTTTGAAGAGGATCATGCTAGTGACCTCTAAGAAAGACTCTTTTAGGACAATCTAGCCAAGAAAATTGAAGATTTAGAGGCTAAGATGAAGCTGATTCTTGAAAGAGAGTTAGAACCTTTAGACCTTGTAGAAGAGCCCCAGGTCCTTGAAGAAAACAAAGTTGCTGCCTGTTCACAAGGGCAAAATTTCAATTTCGAGATCCTAAACTAGGGAAAGGCAGTAGAATCATGGGGTAAGGAGGAGGAGAAGCAAGGTTTTTCTCAAAACTTGGAAGAAGCTAAAGCTGCTCTTGCTCATGATAATGCTGATGACCTCTAAGAAAAGCTCTTCCAAGAGGATATAGCTAGGAGAATTGCAGAGTTGGAATCCAGAGAGAGATTCCTCAACCAATGTGTGATGGATAGTTTAGACCAAACAACATATTCCATGTTTGAACACACCCCACCTACACATTTCCAAGAAAAATATTAGGCTGCACCTAATATAGATGAAGTGCTGACCAAGTGGAAGGAGGAGAATCATTCGATTCTAGCTCAAGGACTACCTCCTCTTCCATGTGTTTTTCCCACTTCACCCCTTCTCAAGGAGGAACCTGTTCTGTAGGAGGCAAGTGGGGAGCAGAAGATCCAATATGTAGTTCTTCAAGAGGCTATCATGAGTGACAATGAAGAAGAAATCATCATCAATGCTCCTTGTAAAGACCTTATCAACAATGGAGAAGATGCAGGTCTTGCATATATGCAGATGTTCTAGCAATATGAGGAGGAACAAATGCATGGTGAGCTCTCTTCCCCTCTGTTTGATGAACTTCCTTGCTACTTTGATGAGGAGGATGACTACACTAAGGAGCCTGAGTTAGAGGAGGATCAGGAGGATAATTTTGAACATCTAGAGGTCTTGATCTTTGAGGAGGAAAAGGAGAGGTCTATCTTCCTGGAGGAATGCCTTGAAGAAGAGAGCTTTGAACAAAGAGGTGATGTTCTATGGGATGAGCAATCATTTTATGAGTCCATTTTAGACATTACCATAGTCACCCTTATTCAAGAAGGCCAAAAGGAAGTAGAGGACGAGTTTGATAGGATCTTCAATGAGGTAAAAGGAAATGGGTCAGACCATGATACATTGTAGAGGGAGTGTGCAGATCAAAGGGCTTATGGTGATAAGCCAGTAGCCACTAATTTCTTGGTGAAGAACACTAATATGAAGGACCAACATTCAACAAGCCTCCAGGGACAAGAAGAATACATGTATGTTGGAGGCATGTTTGAATCTGACCCACTCAGATACAAGCCAACTTAGGTGACAGGCAAGAGGAGCAGGTCACCAACTCTCTTTTTCGTTCAGCTACTTGCCTGGCACCATAAGTCTTCTTGCCAAGAAGGGGACTCAAGAAATTTTCCCTTTGATCTAGGAGGTAGGTGAGAATACCTGGTTAGCTATATATAGTAGTTTGTTTTCAGTTTCTTTTCCTACTTTCCCTAAGTGTTGTTGCACAAGTAGTAATTTTCTTAGTCTTGTGTGCATTTTCATTTCCTTGGAGGTAGATCTGCGTGATTGGTTCTGAATTTAATGGGCTGTTGCTAATTTTAAAGTTACAATCTGACTCCGTGCCCAATGGATTTTTTAAGGCAATTGGATTTTAAGCATAACAGGCATGCTTCCCCTGTAAGTCACCAATTTGTTGACCAATTTTGCCCAACAAGAAAATTTTTGGTCCCCTTCTTCCCTTGCTTTTCAAAGCTAGTCAATTTTGGGTTTCACAAGTTCAAAGACATGGTTATTCAGCTTGGTTCAAGCCTCATTTCAATCTTTAAGACCATCACTCCCAGTTCAATCCTTGATTCAGGTGGCACTTGGTTCATCCATCTTCAAGTTCAAACATCTCGATTTGTAATGGTTGAACCATTGAATCGTTGAACCAATTTTGGTTCAATGGTTTGGTTCAACGAGCTTGGTTCAAGCGAGTGGTTTATTATTTGACACTTGGTTCAAGTGAGTGGTTTATTATTTGACACTTGGTTCATTGGCACACAATGGTTGAACCATTGAACTGTTGAACCAATTTTGGTTCAACGGCTTGGTTCAAGGGTATGCCCAGTTGGTTGAGGGGTAGTCTTCAAGTTCAAGCGCCCTTGCGGAGGGTAGACACTTCAAAGGAAAAGGACTGGGTAGGTTCAAAATTGTTTAAGTTTGAATTCATTTAAGTCCTAAATTCCTTTAAACTTTTTGCCTGAAGGAATTCCTTTAGACAAAAAGTCTGAAGGAATTCGGGCACAGTTCAAGTTCGCCCCTAAGGGCCGAAGGAGCACCTGCAGAAAAGCCAAGAAAGGACCTGATGACATTTTGACAGGGATGAAGATGTCCCAAAGGCCATCAAAATTAACAAAGAAAATTAGCCATTGGTTTTCAAACCAAGGATGGCCATGTAAACGTCAAAATTAGCACAATAAAATAGCCATTTTGCTTTCAAAATGAGAGAGCGCTAACCATGAGAGCCCATAAATGCAATGACCCACTAAAAGTTCACCCCTGAGGGCTGAAGGAGCCAGAAGAGACAAGAAAGGAAAAGGATGAAGTGCCAGGCATGGAACAGGTAGATAGCCCAAGTGGTGAAGGGAAGTGCTGATTTGAGAAGTGACTCTAGCAGGTGAAATAGTGCCTATGAATTGACCATTTGAGATGCAAATAGCTAGCAGTGCAATCAGTTTTCTCCATTTCACATTAATCAGCAGACAAACTATGTAATCACCTTGAATAAGTGGCCTTACAAATAGACAAAAGGGGCAGCTCATTAATGTTTTGAACATCCTGCTCTTCCCAATGAGGGGATGCGAATGAGCCACTTATAAAAAAGGGGCACCAAAAGGCCTCCTTTATTCTCCTATATATTGAATACTTGTTATTTGAGAATGGATCTTTTCACATTTGTAAGGTGTAGCCTTGGCAAAATTTCCACCTGAATCAATAAACATAGTTTTTACCTCCATCTTGGATAGATATTTCTAAGTATGTCTTGAGTGTTTGTTTGTGTTCAGTCATTGTTTCTTGATACTTTCACAGGTTCAACACTAGCATATATATTGTCTACAAGGTGCCATCTCTGTAGCTGATAGGAGGAGAGCTACATTTGGAAGTGTAGAATAGAAGAAATTACTTACAGTGTGTATTTCATAGCACCTTGGTGAATCTCTATTTTCTGTGTTTTCATAAAAGCCTCCCTACCAGTTTCTAGCAACCTGGTCCTTCTGCCAAGACTAAAGTTTATGTATGTGTATCTCTAATTTAAAGAGTGGATGTGAGAAGGTCGACTTATTTTGGTGCATCACCCCTTTAGAGTAGTTTGTTTTCCTGCATCTCTCTCTCTTTTCACCCCCCATTATATATCTATATATATATGTGTTAGCACTTGCTGGAATGAACATGATGCATCAAAGGGAGCTAGCCCTTATCTAGAGACTCTCCCCTCCAGATTCGCTAGTCCCACAGGTGAGAGGGGAGTTTCCATAGTTGCGAGGAGAAGGCAGGAGCTCAGCCTCCTGCCAAGGGTGCAATCTTCGACGTCAACAATTTCCATACTTCATTGCATGTATGGACATGCATATTTATACATTATCCCTCTTGAAAGAATGGTCATTATTTTAACTATTTAGGACTTATTAGATGTAAATCCTAGGTTCTTGAAGGGCTAAGTATAGAAATAACTTAAAATAAATACATGAAATAGTTAATTTAACAAGCTCTTCCCTAAATAGTAAATATGGTGAGAAAGTGTACTTATCTAGAGTAAAACAAGTGTTTTTATGACTTAGAAGGCTAGAATAGGCTTGGATATTAGCTAGACATCTTTTATTTTATGACGATAGTTGAAAATATTATTAAGATAATAGTGCCATTATGAGGATAGTAGTACCAATGGTGCTAGTGTCTAATTATGATACTAGTGTCCTTTTTAGAAGAGTTTCTTGAAACTTTTAGAGATGCTATGATAAAGTTTGAAGGACCTATAGGTGATTTTTTGATTTTGATAAGTTTGATTGTGTCACTATTTTGCATGAATATCTTTCAAAACCTTGATGAACACCTGCACACATGAAACAACAATTGGATAAAATGTAAAAGAAAGGGAAAACCCAAGTTATGGGATACTATGATTGTGTAGGACAAAATCCCTTTTGTCCTATTCACTAGCTACATTAACCCCAATGCTAGGGGTCTCAGATCACATATAGTTATAATTTAGGGAATACATATAAAAAACATGCATGATATACTAGAATGAATTTTGCTTAGGCCCTTCTTTAATCAAGCATGTAAGTCTAGATGTGATAACAAAGTAATATACAATGTGATGAGCTATAATATTGATTGATTTTATGTAATTATGAGATAAAATAGTAAGTTCTAGATGTAAAATTCCTTGTGAGGTTCTTTATATAAAAGGAACTTTAATTAAAATTTAAGACCTTGTTCATTGGCTGACAATACATAAAAGAGGGAGACAAACATAAGATAAGGCTCAAGGGAGGGTTAGGACCTAAAATATGAAATAAAATGACCATTAGACACTAGTGATAAAAGGTGGACACTATCATCAATGGTTTTACTATCTAGATAAGGGTGTTAGTGTCATGAGGTCCCAAAATAGAGCAAAGATTGAGTAGAATAGGCTAGGCCCCCCTCTAACTGGGAGGGGACGACTCAGGACCACTAGGGGTGAAACAAATAGGGAAAACAAGATGTGAGAAGGACTAAAAGACCCAAAATGACCATTTGAACAAGGGATATATTCATCGCTAAGACCTTCCTGTGAAAGATCTAAAAATACATAGTACTTATGGTTGCTTGACCAAATTAGGGTGTATACATTTACCCCCATTTTATTCTAGTAGTGCAATGAAATGAAAGTACTAGAGTAAAAGAAAAAAAAGGAACACACACATGTACTTACATATGTAGATGTGCTCTGGACCTAGCCCCCTTCTTGGCTAAAGAAATGGATAGGAGCTAGAATGAAGTATGTGAAGAGGAAATCCATAATGTGGGTGTACCTTGTACTAAATTTGAATAGTGAAAAATAAAAACCTATTTTTCCCCCACCTTGATATCTAAATCGAATCTAAGAATGTAAATTAAAAATGTGGAAAAATATGGCCTACTTACCTCCATTCTAATATCTAGACTGAATCTAAGTATGTAAACTAAAAATGTGGAGAAATAAGGCCTGTTTGCCCCCACTTTAATGTCTAGATTGATTTTGAGTATGTAAACAGAAAATGTGGAGAAATAACATTTGATTTACCCCAATCTAATATCTAGAGTGAATCTAAGTATGTAAACTAAAACTAGAGGTTAAAACCATCACTCAGCCTACATAATTTGGTCTTGGTGAAAGGCTATGGATCAACCACTATAGACAGTCATGCAATCTAAATTGGCGATATCTTGGTGACATCCTAGTGACATCATGGTGATAATCTTAGTGTAAACTGATAATATAAACATAGAGAATGGTATAATTTTCCATTCCATCTATATAATCTGGTGAATCCCTACATGATCAAGGATGTGTGACCTACATTATACCCTCAAACTTGATATCTGAGTAATGTAACTATGTTTTTGAATATCTGTATATCTGAGTCAAACTACACAATTTATATGTTTGAGTAAACTTGTGTTGATGAATATATATATATATATATATATTAATAAACATGTGTGTCTAAATATCTATATAAATGAGTAAACCTATGTATCTAAAAATATATATATCTGAGTATTTGTATATCTGAGTAAACCTGTGTGTCTGAATATCTATATATGAGTAAACATGTGTATTTGAATGTCTATATATTTAAACCAATCTATGTGTATATTCCCCCTTTTGGTGAGAGAGCCATAACTATGGTAAGAGTGTCTAACCAAAAGTGATACTGATTAGTATAATGGTGATAGTTAGCTAGGGTAGTGTTATTTTTAGGTTTGAATATATTGTCCATTGTAATGGAGTCAATTTTTTAAATTGGTAGTGGGATAAATCTTTGGTCTATATTGAGTTTGTTAAGGAAATATAAGTTTTGTCATTTTGTGGATTTAAATGTGATATAGATATTAGTGGAACTAATGTAGGGTGAGGTACATCAGGGTCAAGTCCTATAGTAAGAAATAGATTCCAAATTAGAGTTACGGTTTTCTAGATATCATGTTTGTAAGAAGTTGGTATTAGTTGGTGAAATTGGCATGCAAGGTTAACCTTAGTAAGGTGGTATTTTAAAAAAATATGACTTAAATAGGCTAGTTAATTTTTTTTTAAAATTATTTGAACCATTTGACTTGATAGCAATAGTTTGTTATGAGTTAGAAAAGATGCCAAAGAGATGAAGTGTGAGTATGACCCTAAATAAAGAGGTGGGGGCACTTATCTAAGTTGAGGAGGAGGTTACCTTGGTATGGGATATGTATTTTTTCCATGATTTTGAGATATTTAGTAAATTTTTTTATTATTTTACATGAAAATGTGGTATTTTAGGGCCATTTTGAGACATGTGGTGCTACTATCCTAAGAATGACACTAGTATCTGGGACATGGAACTAGTGTCCTAGATAGGGTGTTACTATCAATGTTATTATCCCATATATAGTGCTAATGTCTACTAGGCTAAGTTTTTTGTGCTTATTATTGTTCATTAGTATTTGATGATTGTTGTTGTATATTTATATGATATTCTATGATGCTAATGCTACATTTGGCTATATTTTATAGGTGGATGTGCATATAAGAGAGTTACAAGGTGGTAAAAAAATGGTCATTATGAGGATTAACCTTGATAGATGATGATATGGTTGTGGTAGATAGAGTCAGTTTAGGTCATGTGGCATCATTGGCTCTAATTTCCTAGGACAAACATATGATGACAACATAGTGTGAGAGGTGGAATGTATACACTAGTATATTTTGGCTACCTACTGGGGAGATGACTGTCATCTTAGAGGATGTCTATAGGATTCTAAGGTTGTAGATTACTATTGAAAGAGTAATGTTATAAGAAGCTACTAGTGGCTAAGATAAAAGTAGGATATGAGGTATTTTTCATCGATATCCATGGGGGCTCATTGAGTAGGGAGTAATAGTGATGTATTATTATTATCACTAATTGTCACAGTGAATGTTTTGTGGTTGTGAAATTTTTTAGTGGTTATGCTGGATTCATTTGTTACTGTGGATGGGAGCAGGGTATCTATCTCATATATGATGCATGAGATAGTATAGGATATAGAGGAGCATGACACCATGTACTTATGGGTTTGCACTATGCTATCCCACTTCTATTAAGATTTATATCACTTCACTTAGGATATGTATGTAGGTGGTATTGAGTCTTATACACTATTGCATTGTTGATATTATGAGTATATAGTAGTAAGTAGACTAGTGTTGACTTGATGGGATGATTGGGCTCACCCTCAAACATTTATTGAGAGATAGATTAGTATGACCTATATGCATAAGAAGAAAATTATGTAGTGTTGATAGGTGATAGATAGGTTGATGACTAGAGATATTACTTGGAGGCCCTACAAGGGTTATAAGGGATGGCCTGAGGATAGTGCCTAATTTAGATGGGTGCAAGTGAGCTATTAGTTGTATGATTATTGGGTTAATGTATTTAAGATGTTTTAGTATGAGCAAGTGATGTGACAATTTAGTGTTACTCAAGATATACCACTAACACCATTATTATGGTTGAGAAGTTCTTAAGATCTAGTGAGGATAGGGAGCATACCTAGACTATCATCTGTAGAGTTAGCTCTAATTCCATCAACATAGTGGGATATAATGCTTGATATACTAGATGTGGATGATTTAAGAGTGACTGATGCCTACATAGCATGGTGGAGGGAGCATATATGGGGACCAATATTCCTAAGAGGTGGGATCATCATGGAGTATGCATTGGATGTCAAGCCCCTTAGGGCTATTGAGGGTAGGTTGACATCATATATTTATATATTTTTATTAATTCATTACTTATTTACTTGTGTAGGTATTTGATGCATTATGTTGGTATATGTAGGTCTAGGTGATGATGAGTATAGAGAGACTACCATTAAGTCTACACTCTAAGTACTGACACATCATATCCTTGATGATGCTATGGATGATGGACTAGTGGAGAGGGCCATAGATGTTGATGGCATCCATTCTCACTTATTTGATCAAGAAACCATTATTAGTATGACATATAGGTGAAAAGCTACTGATAGGGATGAGGTATGTGCAAAACTACATACATGAGTTATGCCCACACTTGATGCTTTGGGTAGGGAAAGTAGCCAAATAGTGAATGACTATATACATTTATAGTGAGATCATGTGGAGGTGTTGGTTGAGTTGGGGGTCTTATGATAAAGAGAGAGTATATGTAGGTCTTGAAGGGATATTCGGGCCTCTAGTTCTAGTATGAATGTATCAGAGAGTGAGAGTGAGGGTCCTAGTCCTAGTGAGACCAAGACTGGATTATTGAGTGACATGTAGTATTGTATTGAAAATATGCTCTACATTATAAATATATGGATGTTTATCTTTTTATGGGTATCATGTAAATTGGTAACTTGATTTTTGGTATCATGCATTTTTACATGTGTTTGATTATAATCATTTTTTTAGATTGTGATATGGAAACATGTTGTGTCTAAGTAATGGTAATGAATTGTTTATGTATTTATGAATGTTTAAGTAGACATGTATAGTATATTAGGAATGTTAATTTTTAATATGGGTGTTATAGAAGTATCGTAGGATATCTAGGTGTAGATCATGTAACTATAATATGCACTATCTAAACCCATATAGCATGGTGAACAAGTGACCATACAACTCATATTGTGTCAGTGTAGAAGTAGATTCTATAACTGATACTACTTGTGGTACATTACTAGTATCTAGGCGTGTAAACTTTGAATCAAATAGATTAATCGGTTGTTGTACTGAAGTTATGCTCTGATCTCTATGATCTTTGGCAAATATCTTAATTGACTATTGAATTGTGTTCTGATTTCTATGATCTCTGACAAATATCTTAATTAGTTATTGGACTATGTTCTAATTATTGTGATCTCTAGAAAATATCTTAATTAGTTATTAAACTATGTTCTAATTTCTATGATCTCTTGTAAATATCTTAATTAGCTATTAAACTATGTTATGATTTCTATGATCTCTTGCAAATATCTTATTTGGCTATTGAAATATGTTCTGATCTCTATGATCTTTGGAAAATATATTAAATAGTGGGTGAACTGAGACTATACTATGATCTATATGAATTGGTTGCCATCTTTATTGAATCTATGGTGCATGAGATCTCTCACAAGTAGGTGTCCTGGAAACCAAATGGCTCATATTATGAGTAACCAGTGGCTCCTTAAAAGGAACATCTTCAAATAACTTAGTCATAAAGGAGTGTGATATAGGAGAGTATAGATAAGGAGATCATGATATCCCTTATTTGAATAATATAATTATTTTTTTGACATATTGGCCTATACAATCTTGGAGTGCATAGTTGTTATTCAAACGTCCATTTATCTTATGAAAATTACAATATGGTTTATTTTGTATCTTGTGCAAATGATTTTATGGATGGTGATGAGTTTAAGGAAGTGTGATCATATCCTTATCTAATATTAGGATAGATATCTTAAGTCTTATCTCTATCTAAAAACTATATAGTCCCTTTGTTGATGTCCTGTGCTCTACTCACTATAAGAGGTGCTTTATGAAGTGGCTCTTTGACCTTGTAGAGTATCTTGATTGGTTGTTTCTATTCCTCTTATTTCTTAATAATAAGTGGAGTAGGTTCTTATACCATATTAGATGACTATGGCTCTAGAAAACCTATATCCAAATATACCTTTGAATGTGTTTTAACACGTCCCAACTCTTTCTCTAATGCCATAACTATGTTACATAGATGCCAAAATGATTTATATATTTCATATAATAATTTCTCCTTAAAAGCAAAAATGAGGTCTCTAGCAAAGATCTATTATACCTCTAAATCTATTAGCTGGTAAATCAACTGATGCATACATGAGTTGAATCTTAGAATGTACTCAGTTATTGGTTCTATCTCACCTTGGTGTAGTTAAGGCAACTACTCATATGTGACTTGAGGTCCCTTATTATGTATGTAGTGCCTAAGTAAGATTGATTTTAACTCATCATATGTATGTAGTGAACCACTGGGGAGTACATGATGAAACCAATTCAATGCCTCACCTTTTATAGACTTTGGAAATAAATATAGTAGAGTCAAACCATTAGTGACATGTGACATGGATTTCCCATAAGATTGAAAGTGTAAGTATGGGTCTCCATGTCCATCAAATTTTGGTAACACCATTATCTAAAATTTGGGTGGCAACTTTATAGTGAAGATTATTTGTAAAATAGGATTACCATGGATGACATTGGAATTAGCCCCAAAGTGGTATGTTTTACTTTATAATGTGAGATAGTGTAATTATTGTTGTAAAGCACCCATGACATGCATCAAGGAGATTAAATCTTGTGAAGGTATATTATCATCATTGAGGGGTTCATTAAAGTCTTGAATTTTGTTATTAATCTTAGCCATTAGTACACTACCTCAAGAAACCTTTTTAGGGAGGATTGGTTTGCTCTTTGTAACCTTTAGAGGGGTGATATATTGGACCTGGTGAGAGGGAAATGGGATATCACCCTTATGGAGGTTAGGTTGAGAAATGGGTTGTACTATAATAAGGGGGGTTGAGGGAGATTCATTGGTATCTCTTATGTTATTCATTTTAAAAGAAGTATCACATGATAATGGACTAGAAGATACATTATTATCATGTGAATGTAAGTTATGTAAACTATAAACATAAGAATAAGTGAATGTGTGTTTTTTAGCATTTTAACTAGCATTAGTTTGAACATGAAAGATATGTGAAGTAAAAGAGAGAAATAAAAGGTTTAGAATCAATGTCTTCTTCACTAAAATCATAGTAATCATCGTTATTCCAAGGTTGATTAGAATTAGATTTTAATTCACTTGTAGAAGTAAAAGTAGAAGAATTATCATTCATATGTTCACTAAGACAGAGAGCATGAGGATATTTTAACTTTTTAATACTATGTAATATATCATCATGTGTGGGTGTAATGTAATGCATGTCTTCAATAGCCATGTGTGAAGCGTATGTATGATTATTAATTTCAATCTTGGAGTCAAGGGTAGAATAAGTAGAAATCATGTTTTTATTTGGCATATTATGACATGTAGGAGAAGAGTTAGAGACATTTACATTATCAACATTTTGCAAAGAATAATTATGTTGAGCTTGGAATGTAAAATAAGGTGATAAAATAATTTCATCTACTTTAGTTTATGCATTGGTAAAAGGTATAATATTATTTGTACATGATATTTCAAATTTAACTGAAAAGGGTAAAGAATATGCATTACTCTTTTCTTTGTTGCTTGAATTATGTGAAAGTAGATTTTGTTTATTGCACTTATAATAATTTAATTTAAATAAGAAGGTAATGAAAGTGGTTCAAAATCTAGGATCACATTGGAATAAATCACTACCAAAAAGATTTTCTTTATTTTGTGGTGTAGGAGAAGAGGGAGAGGAAAGAGAAGAAGATGCATCTGGTATATCCTCATCAACATTTTCATTGTCATGCTCATAGTAATCTTCATATCCATCATTACAATAATAGTCATCATCATCATTATAAATGAAATAATTATCATGTGATAATGTGAAATATTAATTTTTTGTCCATTAATTATTATATTTATGAGAAAAAATTAGAAATTCATCAACTGGCTGAGGGGCAAGAGACTTCTTGGATGTCATTTTAAACTTGCCAAAGAAGATAATGTAAAAAATAAATAAAAAACACATAATAGGTAAAATTTAATCCAACATAGGTATATGTGAAACTATGGGAAATATTCAACTCAATATATATATATATATATATATATATATATATATATATATATATATATATATATATATATATATATATATAATTAGGATTGTACTTGAAACCCTAAAGGCTAGTATTTGGATGTATAGGGACGTAGTATGTGGATCTAGGGTTTTATGAGGGTTGTTTGAAAAAAAATTAAAATATATTAAATTAATGAAACCCTAATATAGGATTAATTTGGATGATTTATGTTTTTCCAAAAATAAATTAAAAATATAATTTTTTAGCCCTAATTTAGTGCATAAAAAATGAAGGTAAACCCTAGGCTAAACTAGGGTTTAAGCAATATTCAAAGTAAGTCAGGTTCACCAAATGTTTTAACTATTTAGGAATTAATAGATGTAAATATTATGTTTTTAAAGGGATTAGTATATAAATAAATTGAAATGAATACAATAAATAGCTAATTTGACAAGTTCTTCCCAAACTAGTAAAGACGGTGAGAAAGTGTACTTATATAGAGCAAAATAGGTGTTTTTGTGACTCAGGAGGCTAGAATAGGCTTGGAGACTAGTCAAAAATATTTCATTATATATCTATAGTTGAAAATAGGATTTATAAAATATCACCCTTATGAGGATAGTATTGCCAATGGCGCTAGTGTTTAGTTATGGCATTAGTGTTTTTTCTTAGAAGAGTTGCTTGAAACTTTTAGAGATGCTATAAGAGAGTTTGAGGGACATATAGGTGATTATATGGCTTTTATAAATTTTTATATGTCACTAATTTGTAAAAATATATTTCAAAAACCTAATGAACAATTACACACATGAAATAACAAATATATCAAATGAAAAAAAAAAAGGGAAAAAACTAGATTGTGGGATACTATGATCACACAAAACAAAACCCCTATTATCCTGGTTGTTTCCTACATTAACCCTAATGATAGGGGTATAAGATTGAATTTAGTTATCCCTTAGGGAACATGAATAATTAGTGCACATGGTATTATATAATGACTTTCACTTAGGCCTTATTTGATCAAGCATGCAAGCCTAGATGTGATAGATAAGTAATATACAGTGTGCTGAGTTGTACTGTTGACTGATTTTATGTAATAATGTGCCAAAATAGTAAGTGATAGATGTAAAATGCCTTTTGAGGATATTTATATATAAGTAACTTTTATTTGAATGCAACACCTTGTTTATTGGTCAACAAGATGTAAAAGAGGGATAAAAACATAAAAGAAGGCTCAAAGGAGGGTTAGGACCCAAAACATGAAAGAAAATGACCATTAGACACTAGTGCCAAAAGGTAGACACTAAAACCAATGGAGATACCATATAGATAAGGGTACTAGTGACATAAGGTCCAAAAATAGAGAAAAAACCAAACATAATAGGCTAAGGGCCCCTGTGATTAGGAAGGGATGACTCAGGTTCATTGGGGGTGCAACAAATAGGGTAAACAAGACATAAGAAACACCAAACTACCCAAAATGACCATGTGAACAAGGGATATATTCATCATTAAGACCTTGTTAAAGAGTGATAAAATACAAAGTACTTGTGTTTTCTTGACCAAATTAGGGTATATACAACCACTTATTTGAGATAGAAGTTACAATATGAGATCTTGTTAAGACCTAACTAGGTTAAGTCAGAGTTAACTAATTTATTTTTAACTCAATCCATTACTAATTAATACATTAATGTTTACTCACAAAATGTATCTAGTAACAATGTGTTTAGTTAATCTTAACCTTTTGGTTATTGCTTAATACATTTAGCTACCAAACAACTATACAATAACATAAAATCATGAACTAATGGAAATATCCCAAAATATAGATATAAATAGTTTTTTAACTTATAATATAAGTACAACTACTACTGTAGAATAATAATTAGAGTTTGGTAAAATTTTACATTGAAATAAGGATATCAAAATTATATCATGATTTTACAAAGATAGAAAACTATTGTAATCAGCAATTCATGATAGTCATATCAAATTTACACATTTATAGTATTAGATATCAAAATAAAAATAGTACAATGTTCTATGGAACATATGAGCATAAAATAAGCTCATTTAATAGTAGTAATCCATAAGTGTGTTCTTCATTGGTTAAAAACTATTGGGAAGGGAGATCATCATCAAAATGCTTTTCCACACTAACCACCATACATCCCCCACACAATGTCCCAACTAGGGAATGGTGATCCCTACATAGATGGACATATGATAATAGTGTGAGTATCAAGAAGTCAAAAAGAACCCAAGTGTTATATGTATATTAATACATGCAACAAATCAGATAGATACTAGAAACCCATTTATCTAACATGATATCATGAAAAACATGTAAACTAAGATAAATCAATGAAATGACAATGTTTAACTATAAAGATTACTTTACCCAAATATTTACTTATAGATTTAGATCACATAGATTAGTCATAATCACGCACACCAACTCAGCTAGTACATTATACATCATCAATTACTGTCAAAAGATAGGTATATGGGTTGATATCTGATAAATCCCCACATACCTTTCAAATATTATTAACTAACATAGACAACATCTCAATCATTGTCTATAAAGTACACACATAAAATAAATATAGTTTAAAAATAATTAATGCATAATCATACATACTATGTTTACTACAACTTCTATTATGACATCAAATCTAGATTTCTCAACACTTACACATGTTTATAAGTCATAACAAAAGGTCACATCACATATTATAAACACATAAATGATTATCAAAGTATTCCTTTTAACTAGTATCAAACCACAATCAAGTTGATTTACACACTAATAATATCATATAAGTTTATCTATAGGTTCAAGCCTCATTTATTAGTAAGGATATGTTAAAAAGAACTCACTATTAATTTTTTAATCTTTTTCCCTTTATTAACCTCATACACACACACACATTTTACCCATATATATACAAATATATATAATTGTGTGTGTGTGTACATATTTATACAGACACTTCACTCAAAAATATTAAATTATTTATATATATGCAATCATATAAATATGCAAAATTTTAAGAGAATTCAAACTAATTAATCAACTAATAGTTCAACTTACAACTTAATAAGTAGTTACAATATTAGGTAGGGTATCTATAGGCAAAATTATCAATAACAATTATCCTAATAATCTTAATATAGCTATCATGATCTCATATAATAATATATATGAATTATCATAATATTAGAATGATTTTAATAAATCCAAATAAGAATTGATGAATCCTTATTTAGGTTTGCAAAGTCATTATCCATTAAGGACATTTATAACTATGTCACAATGGAATTCACCTACCCAAGTTATAATAGACTTACACATTTTCTTTGTTTAAGATAGACATAAACACATTTAGACTCACCGAAATAAACTATAACTTGTACATTTACCTAATGGTTTCCTATAGCTAGGAGGAATACAAAATACACATTTTGAAATCCTATATTATCATGTATATGTCTATTTACTCTCATAGAATTTTATAAAGTTTGTTTTATTAGGTATTTCCTTAATACTTTGATGCTATATTATCAATGTTTTTGTACATACATAGACTCATTTACACAAGGCCATAATTATATATTTGTATATTCATTCTTGATATATATATATATATATATATATATATATGTTTAAAAATATAAAACTATTTATGTGTATACACAAACACACACACACTTTTACTTCCTCAAGATTTAAATAATAAACATTTAAACTCAACATCCATTTACCACTTTAGGGTTTATTTATTGTAATGAAAAATGGGTAAAATCTAAAAAAAATAATATAAAACCCAGATTTCTTTCAAAACTTGTAGTTGGTTTATAAGGTACTAAAAATTGTAGACATGTAAAACTAGCCACCAATGGCTTTGCATCAGACTATTATACCAATTCTTACTAATCATCAAACATTTAACCTAATAACTTTTATTAGTCTCAAATTTGGCTTCATAACCTTACATTAAATCAATTTTTCCTATTAAATCAATTAAACAAGACAAATACACACATTGAATTAATCAAAATAAAGCAAATGACCAAATGCCTAAAAAGAATTAATTAAATTACACACCCTAATCAAAATCAATTAGTAAGTTAAATCAATTTTAAAGCCTAATTGAGTTCACCCATGAGATAAGAAATGAATTAAATCAATTACTAAAAAGGAAATTCAAGAGAATCTTAGAACATCCTAAAACACACTTATTACCTTTGTGAGTTGTCACTTTTGGAAAATATCTAAAAGAATATCCTAAAAATATGCCAAACTCAACCAAGGTTAATAAACTCAACTATGGTCAGATTTAACCCATTCCAATGGATTTAAAAACCTATAAAATCAAGCCTAGAGATCTTCATTTAGGAAGCTCAATCAAAGTAGAGTTATAATATAGGAATAAATTGATGAAGCTAAAAGCCTAGTGTTATAATGCCAAAATTGAGCCAAAGCCATCAAGCCATTGAATCAATCAAGCCATCAAGCCATAAATCAAACCAAACATTCAACAATAGTGCATAGAGGAGATGATGTTAGCCATATGTCATTGATGAAGACTTATTATTCATAAACTGATCAATCCAACCGAATTACCATTTGGAGCTATCAAGGATTTGGTAAGGAATTTGTATTTTTATGTTTATATTTCTTATTTCCTTTCATGTTTTATTGAGTTCTCATTTGGTTTATTCATTATTATCCCCCCATGATTAGGCTTAAAGTATGTTATATTGTTAGTGAGTTAATTTTTCATTATTTTTGAGACTAACTCTATTCTAACCTCCTCCTTTGAGTTAAATTTCTAGATCACAAATGGCATGCTCGGTGGGACACGATTGTGCACCTCGTATCTTTGAACAAAAATAAATATGAAAATATCTCTTATTTTTAATCCATTAATTTTTTTTTATAAAATTTTTATATATTTTTCTTAAAATTTTCATCCTAATTCTCTAAAAATTTCATTGAAATCTGATTTGTAGTTTAGAAGTTATGACTCTTTTAGTGACTGTCATTTTTTATTTTCTAGTAAAAATGGAGAGTACACAGCTAATAATTTTTTTTATTCACCTTTTTAGCCTAAAATTTTACAAAGTGGTGTGACCTATATTTTTTGACAATTGATAAAGTTTTTGTAACAAACTGATGCATATTTTAAAATTTATGATAAAAATACTAACTACAAGTTTTTATGATTTATGTGTTCGGTTTTCTTTTTTTTAACCTTCTAACTTGTTGTTTGCATGTTTCACAGGTTTATTTTATTTTTTGATATTTTTTGGGTTTTTTATTGATATTTTTGATAACCATTTCCTAACCTAACATGTTTATCTTTTGTGGTTTTTCCTTCAGGTTGATAGGTCATCCAAACCCAAGAACATACTTTTCAAGTTTATTTGTTTCATTTGAAAAAATGCTTCTAAGCAGAGGGTTATAATCTAACATTTATAGGTTGAAGGGTTTATTTAAAGAATAATTTACATGTTTTTGACTAATCACACATCGCATTTTGGAATTTTAAAAATAATTAGTTAAATTTTAAACATTTCGATTTGGATCTAAAATGAATTTACTAACTCTTACACATTTGGACTTAAGTTCTTAAAATGAACATATATTTTTTTTGCTTAGTTTGTGTTTATGCAATTTATTTCAAATTATCTATGAAAATTAATCCAAAAATTTCAATTGGTGTATAATAAAGAATCTAATCAAGTCTAAACTTGTTTCAAACTTACATCATATTTTGGGTATCTAAAAAGAACTTAGTTAATTTTTTATGCCTTAGATACTTTTTCAAGTTTTTACAAGATTCTAATCAAAGCCAAGGGGCCAAAATTCACAACACATTTCATTTTGGTGCCTTAAAATGATCTTAACATCATATTAATTTACATGTTTTTTTGATCATGTTCATTTTCATGCAAGTTATTTGTTGATTATTTGTTTATCAAAAAGGGAGTTGTGTGTGTATGCTCCCCCATCCATCCCCTTTAGAGAAATTTTGGGATAAAAATCACCAACTTAATTGCAAAGTGCCTTAGTCTAAAGGCATAAAATATAATTTTCCAAGGTTATCCCTAAGACCCCCATGGCTTGGGTGATCTAGAAACAACATTTAAAGATTTTTTATTTAGTTTTTTTAATTTCATTGCATCTTGGCTTGTGAGGGGGACTTTATTACCTCCCATGAGTTCTTTAGGGAAGATTTGACCTAGGGTTTCATCTCCTGACATCATATTCAACCCCTCTCCATATGAGGGGTATATAGATTTGGATCACCCCACTTGGATCAGAGGTTTGATCGATTATTTATTCTTTTAGCACTAGGGTTAATCCTAGGACATTTGAGCATGTTGGACATCTTGCTACACAAAGCAAATTATAGATGTAGTGGTTATAAAAAAGGCAAGACCTTTTTACAAAAAACCATATGATGTAGACCCAAATGACATGGGATTATTTTGGTACATTAGACATGAAAGTATTTCATAATTGATCCATCTAAAATGTTTGAAATATAATTAATTTAGTCAACCCCACATTACCATACCCTTTCTAGGATTTGGATGATTATACTTAGTGTATTTTGGTCATTTTTAATTGATATGTTAGACTAAAACTTGTATTATTAAAACCATGTAATTTGAAGAGTCATGAGTCCACATCACTCCATTTTTTGAGGAGAAATTACACCATCTATATGATACTTTGATTTAACTTAGTAAACATTTACTTTTTTGTGTCAAAACATTGGGAGTAGTACTTGATTAAGGAGGGCACTTTTACACTGCCCAAATCATTTCAAAATATTTTGCCTTTGAAGTCTTGAAAAATAAACCATTTATCACATCATATTTTGGGAGTGTTAATGCCATTAGGTTTCCCATTTTATTTCAAAGACTTATCTTATTTCATCTTGCATTTTTATTATCATTTGTTTGCAACCAATAACTTGAGCCTTATTGAATCTTGGATTAGCATGGTCATGTTGTTCAAATATTTCTAGCTCTTGGTCATCAAATTCAAAGATTATCCTTAGCTGAGGCCTTGTTTAACTATTACAATTTGAAATTTAAATATTGGTTGATTTCAGTTTAGACCTCAATTCATGGGGTTGATACCTAGATTTTCCTCTTTTGGATTATGTAACTTGTCTTAATTCATCACTCAAATTTAAAAAATTATATTGTTTTATGCTTTTATTTTGGTCAAATTAGTTTATCTTCAAACATCTCTTATTTATAGTTTTATACCAATCAGATCACATTTTATGCCTAGAGTCATGTACCTTGTCTATGTTAAACTATTCTAAGTTTGTTATATTAATCAATCTTCCTTTTTAAGTTGAGCTTTTGCTTCTATTTGGCCATTAGTCATCACATATCATGTTTAAGCCTAGCTTTTGACTTTGCATTTAGACAAAAAACCTAACAACTTTTCCCTTTAGTAGATTAGACCTACTTGGAACACATTTAGACATTAGAGTTTGGTAGTTTGATTCTTAGGTCATTTTATGTGACCTTTGCATGTATCAGACACTTATAATTTGTTGTTTTATGTTACACTATTCTTATCAAGTTTTTGCATAGACTTTTTGGAGATTTAGCTCCACCTTTGACCAAGCTAGATCACATTTCAACCCTTTGTCTTTCTAAAAAGCATAGATTTTGTAGAGTTTATAGAACCCTAATCCCTTATCTTGTTGTGGAATATTTGTCATTTAATTTTAACATGGCTCACTATACACATAGTGGAACTATGTACAATTCAAGATATGGAAATCCTTTCACATAAAGGGACTTTGTGGAAAACCCTACTAAATAAAATGTCATTTGGGAAATAGATTCTTATCTAACCTAAAACATTTAACTAGGGGGATAAAGTCAAGATCCTTTGACCAACTATTTGGTTATTATACCTCCATATACAAAAAAAGATCAAGAGATAATGACCCAATAATTATCTAGCATACCATCGATTGTAGAAAGTACTCAAAAACAAATTTATCACATCATAATGCTATTAATGTATGATCCCAATAGAACTATAGAGGTAGGGTATCAAAAATTAAAATATCTAGAAAGAGGGCCTTCCAACATGTTTTACAATTAGATTCATGAATATTTCTCTTCTAGCAATCCTAATGTGATCATATCAATACCTTATCAAAACCCTCATGTTATTATCCCCTAAAGAGGTCCCAAGGATGACCAATTCAATAAAATCTATAAAAAATATCAGACCTATGTCAATTTATTACGTAACTTCACTAATATGGCCTTGTCAAATGCACACTTATTAGTCTAACTCCTCAAACAAAAGTTATAATGGAGTTCACAGGTCAAGATAATCAAGGTTTAGACCTATTTATGCCAAAAAATTAAATAAAAATCATGTTCAATACACTAATTATAGAGGAAATATCTTTGGATTCTACATAGGATACTAAGTAAAACATAGGGGATAATGCACAAGCAACATCCAATTTAAACCAAAGTGGTGTTGGCACATAAATAATCAATCAACAAAAAAATGTGCCTTTAGGTAATACCATTAGTGATTTTTAAAATTAGGGAGTAGGATATTATACATCCCAACCTCAACCAACTACTAATAATCCTCAACCAACCACTTCTTCAAGTACATAACGAACAAGATTAAGTAGCCAACCAATAAGTAGTGCCACGCCATAATAAAACATGTCAAATCCTACTCCTCCCCAAAATGTGATGAGTATTATTCCATAATAATAGGCACAATTAAGTATCCCAATACAAAAAAGGCCAAACACATTTCCACCTCAATATGGGGAAACCAATGTTCCACTTTTCTAGGTAGCAGTAAACATACCACTTCCCTCACATGCCAATATACCAATCCAAAATCAAATGATATCTAATCAACAACATATTCATATTGGTCAGTGATAGGTACTGAATCTCTAATATAAATCCACTTCTCAACAAGTATTCATGAAATAAATAGGTTCTAATTTTGCTCAAGTACCTTCTAGGCAACAAATGCCTTTTGTGCAGAATGTACCATAGGTTCAGAGATAGGGTCTTGGATCACAAGTTCTCACTCAATAGTAAGGTTTGAATAGTCAATAATAAGTACCTATTCAACCAAAATGGTCATAATAAGGTTATATCCCTTCATACTAGCCTCAATATCCATAAAATCAATTATACATATCCAACCCCAACTAGAATGTTGTACCACTACAGGTACAATTTCAACAATTACATCCTAATCCATGCATGCACATTCTTGGACCATTCCCTAGCCAATCCAACCTACCCCAAAAAATACCTCCATCATATCCCAATTCAAGTCATCCACTTGTGAACAACTAACCATTAACCCAAGTTAATATTCTAGCAAGTTTTCTTGAGAAAAAATTACAACAAATGAAGGATGCAATTACTGCCATCCAAACTAGGAAACATGTTAAAAAATTCAAATTGGATGATTTGTGTTTATATCTTTTTAACATGGAGTACTTATAGATTCCATTCCATCCAAGATATGAGCCACCCAAGTTTGATAAATACAAGGGGAAAGGTGATCCCAAAGCACATCTGACAGAGTTCTTTGTTGTATGTCAACCAGTGGCATATAGTGACATCTATCTATTGTTGTTTCCAAGGAGTTTAGATGGATAAGCCTTGGAATAGTTTTTAAAACTACTAAAGAACTCAGTTTCTAAATTTGATGATCTATCAAATAAGTTTATACAACACTTCTCATATAATTTTGGGCATGAAATTTCATTGGTCGACTTAATGCAAACAAATCAAAAACTAGGTGAAAGCTTCACAAGTTATCTGCAATGATAGAGAGCCCTTACAATCCAATTTACCCCCAATCTATTAGATAAATGACTAGCAGATATGTTAACCAAAAATATTCGTAGTGAAATATCCTACTATTTGGAGTTGTAATGTGTGTATACAATTAAAGAGATCATCGACAAAGGTTTAGTGATCAAAAGAGCCCTTATTAACAAAGGGATAATAAAACTAAACTCAACCAATTAGAATAATGGCCAAAAGAAAAATCAAACCAATAATTAACATTAACATTTAGTCTAAATGAAAGCATCATAACTATCATAGGTTAATAATAATGATAGGCCAAAACAATTTAACCACAAAAATAATGTTATCAGGGATGGAGTAACAGAGTTATGCCATGTCTAAATAGTGTAAACACTATCTACTCGACCAGTACCACCTTTTCATCTTACTACTACCCAACAACCTCTTTAACAACCATAACACTCATAATAAACACAACCTAGGCTAACATAATGAATTCAATAACCACAATAGCCTTTGACTTTGCAAAACCCACCTACTCATCATGCTTTTATCAAACTTGGAGAAGCCATAGAATCAATATTTTGAAAGCTCATAATAAATAACCTAATTAGATATCCTATTCTAAAAGAGAAATATCATGAGGGTACAAACATGCTAAATTGGTACAAACCAAAACAATTCTATGAGTTTCATAGGGTTAAAGTCCATAATTTGTAATGCTATGTGAAAATTAGACATGTAATTTAAAATATGTTGGAGAATGGTGAGATCACATTGGATAATGGAGCTTCCACATCTAATCAAGACCTTGGCATCTATCAAAACCCATTTCCTTAACATAACAATCAACCTATGTAATAAAAACAACAATAAAGGCATAATCAATAGAATCAACAACAAAACCAATAAATACAAAATAATGGATAGAACCAAGGTTAGAACAGTGGCCATAACCAACAAACCTATCATGCTATTACACATGACTATAACTTAGTTGTAGGTCATATCTCAGGAGGTAACATTAATAACATTTCAATCAATCCTAAAATAAATTTCAACTAGACAAGACCATTGTTAGTTATACCAAACCAATCTAATCATTATGGTAACCCTTCTTTGGCTTGGGACTACACACGGGTGAACCATCAAGCAAGGATTCCCATGTTAAGACATTAAATGAAAACTCATCATTCACCCATGACCACACTTAAGTACATCAATGGTCAGGACTTATCTTATCTAGCCCCCCTCCACCACCATCAGTTAGCAACAATAGTCATGTATCTAATCTTGATTATGAAATCACAACTCAGTGGTCTAAAATCACCATACCAGGCCCACAACCACCTAAAACTTCACCCATCATCCAACCCACTATTCAGCCTTAGAATAAGCCATTTAACATTGTTCAAAAAAAGACATTTGATATAGTGGAATAATTGCAAAAGATGCCAACACAAATCTCCATTTTAGATTTTTTGTGGACATCAACAATCCATAAGAAAATATTAAATGAATACCTTAGCCAATCCACTATTCTGAATGACATATCCCCTAACCAATTTCAAGCTTTAGTTGGACACCTAGATCTAACCTAGTAAGTCACATTCAACCAAAGTGATATGTCACCTCTTGGCCCACTGCATAACAATCCATTATACATTAAAATATATATAATGTGGCACAAATTGAAATGTGTCCTTATAGACAATGGATCAGGGCTAAACATAGTGTCTCTCAATATCATTAAGCTTCTTGGGTACACAATGATATATCTCCAAGTAGAAATGATCACCATCAAAGCATACAACAATCAAGAGCATGAATCATAAGGCACCATCAGCTTACTAGTTATCATTAGGAACTTAACTCATGATACCCTTTTCCATGTGTTGGATCTTGTTTTGTCATACAATATGCTTCTAGGTAGGCCTTGGCTACATGATATTTATGTAATCCCATCGACATTGCACCAATGTTTCAAGTTCTCCCATTGAGGGATGGAGGTTAACATTCTAGGAGATTTGCATCCATATGAACATTATAAACATTTAGGGGCTGAGTTATAAATTCACAATTACCATTTTAGAATGGATCCATCTAATTAGTAGGATAAGGGGAATGTAATACTCCTTGAATTACCAAAGGACAACTGCATTAATCCTAATACCCTTGATTCTCTTAGTCACATACCACCTCCTAAAGTATCTAATCATTTTACCATCTCAGCTAATGGCCTAGGAGAGTACTTGACTCATGATACCTTTCATATCATGAAGCTTACTCATAGCCTAAAAGCCTTTGGAAGACCTAAATCTATGCCATGCATGCACTAGGAAAGAAAGGGTAAAGGCCACGTTCATAATTTAGGACTAGTCATTTTTATACAAGATTTTAGTCTAAAATAAGTCCCTCTCAAAGGAGATGAGTCATGGTTATATAATGATAATTTTTTTGATTGTTATAAGAACCCCAATTATCCCATTCCCAATTGCATCATGGAAAATAAAGATTATGAAGGAAGGGGCCTCAGGCTAAATCAATAGGGAATATTAGAACCTATTTCTATGACCAAGTACAAAGGACCCTATGGACTTGGATTTAAGCCACTTGGGGGTGACCCCATATACCTTACTCGTGTTCCATTACCATCGACTAGTGATGAGAATGCCAATAGTGAAGCAGAGTGTGATCATAGCTTATTCGATGACTTAGCCTAAACCAACCTATTCGATAATCACACCATTTGCACCCATTGCCTAATCATTCATAATAATCCCCTACTATTATATTATCCCAAACTAATAGAATATGACCAACAAGAGTCACATATACCAATTGATGAGTTTCAAAATGATGAAGTATTCTATGATTTTATAAGCCTTAAGGATGATGTTTCATTGGGAGATTATAAATTAGGATTCTCTATCAAATTGTATCTTAAATACTATTTTGGAGAATGGCTAAACACCCTTACCCAAAATAAAATAAATAAAACATTGAGTTCTAAAAGTGAAAACCTCTTTGAGGCACTTTTTGATCAGGTAAATAGTAAAGATAAAGGCCAGGCTAGTGGTGAAAACCTATTTTAGGTGCCACTAGATGGGGGTATTCAGCCTTCTTCATGTATAGATCAGGAGACCACCAATGACAAACTTGTCTATAGGTATAAATTTAGTATTAAAAAACATTAATATTTTGAGAAAATCATGTAAGAAACTAATAATTATGAATTTCACTATAGATTTGAGTTCAGCTCTGAAGAGCAATAGGCTTTTGATGAAATCATTCAAGAAGATGCTAATAATGAACATGATAATGGGTCCAAATTTAATCTTGAGAGGTAGGAATCCTTTGATCGAGTCATATAGGAATTTATGACTATCTTTGTCACATGGCCTAATCTCCCATTAGGAGATTTTGATTCATCATGTCTTGGAAAGCTTGTCGAAGAACTAGTCCTAACAGAGGATTCTAATGTTGCTAATCAGTTTAAATCATTACCAACTATCCTTGACAATGGCTCAACTCTTCTAATCAAATATACAATAGAGGTTAACATCAGGTCCTCTGATGACCCAAAGTGGATCAAGATGGGTGCATCCCTTGATGAAAATGATCATGAAGTCCTTATAGCCCTTTTGAAGGAATTTTTAGATATATTTAAATGGGTATATTCTGACATGTTAGGTTTGGACCCCACCTTGGTTCTATAACACCTTGTGGTCAATCTTGATGCCAAACCAATAAAAAAAAGATATGCAAGATACATCCTCACATGTATAATTAATGAAGAAAGAGTTGGAGAAACTCTTAAAAGTATGATGTATCAGACCAATTGACTACTCTAAATAGATTTCTAACATAATACCTATCACCAAGAAACTAGAAGGAATCAAAATATATACTAATTTTTGTGACATTAACAAAGCATGCCATAAGGATGACTTTCCACTACCTAACATTAACATGATAGTCAATTCCACAGTGGGTTATGAGATGATTTCACTGATGGATGGATTCTTAGGTTACAATCAAATCATAATAACACCAGAAGACCAACACAAAATAATGTTCACCACTTTATGGGGAAAATTCTATTATCAGGTCATGTTGTTTCGACTTAATAACATAGGGGCCACTTATCAAAGAGATATGATAGTCATATTTCATGATATGATGCATGATATTTTCAAAGACTACATCGACAACATACTAGGAAAATCTAAAACTAGGGCTGACCATCTAGCAACATTAAGGAGGATATTTGAGTGACTATGAGAATACAAAGTCAAGCTCAACCCCAAGAAGTGTGTGCTCGAATTTATATCAAGAAAATTATTGGGATTCATCATGTCTCATATGGGAATTAAAGTTGATCTGTATAAAGTAAGAGCCATAACAGAGATGCTACCATCAACTAATCTGAATCAATTCCACAATTTGTAGGGTAAGATCCAGTCCTTTTGATGCTTCATATCTCAATTGGTGGGAAAGTGCCATCTAATTACACACCTAATGAAGAAAAGTGTCATATTTCATTGGGATAATGATTATCAAAAGGATTTTTAGTAGATGAAGGACTATATCATGAATCCCTCAATTTTATTTCCTCTGATGTGAGGGAAACCATTCTTGTTATATCTTTCAGCAATTGATAATGCTCTTGGGGCACTTCTAGCTCAACATGATGATAAGGGAAAAGAGAGTGTAGTATAATATCTAAGACATACACTAGTTTTGTATGAGCATAATTATACACCCATCAAAAAATCTTGTCTCACTATGGTCTTCATAGCTTAGAAACTATGACACTACATGTTGAACAATAAGACCATGGTTATTTCCAAAGTAGATCTGCTTAAGTATCTACTATCAAAATCAACTTTGCAAGGTTGTATGGCCAAATGGATAATACTACTCAGTGAGTTTGAGATAGAGTATGTAAACCAAAAATCAATCAAGGGGCAAGTTCTTATAGATCAATTTGTTGAAGAACCTCTTGAAGAGATAGAGCCATTAACATTCCAATTTTCTAATGAATCCATCATGACCATCATTGAAACACATGTTAAGGAAAAACCTTGGAAGCTGTATTTAGATGGATCATTCACTACACATGGATCAGGGTTAGGCCTTTTATTCATAATGTCTTAGGGGTATCTAATCCCCAAGTCATTCAAAATTATCTTTCCTTGTACCAATAACATGGCTGAATATGAAGCACTCATCATAAGGCTTTGATAGGTGGTATAATGAAACATATGTCATCTAATAGTTTATGGTGATTCTCAGTTAATCATCAATCGGGTTATAGACCACTTCCAAACTAAAGATGACAAGTTGATTCCATACAAGGCAAAGGTTGACACTCTCAGGAAATAGATTGCTAACATTAAATTTGAGCATATACCAAGAATGAGTAATATAATAACAAATTCCATGGCTACCATTATATAATTGATTTGTCATGTAGACACAGCTAGTGAGTATTAGTTTTTTGTATAAAATATAATAACACCATCCCATGAAACTTCAATTATTGCAATAATATGTGATATTGTTGGTCCCAACTCTAATTGGTACTCAGACCTTATGCCTATTTATATGAGAAAATCCTTCCACCAGACTTTTGCTAAAAAAAACCAAAGCTTTCATCCATAATGCCCAATATTACACCTTACTTGAACCAAACCTATACCATTATAGTTTTGATGGAACTCTAATTAATTATTTACCTTTGGTAAAATCTATACTAGCATTACAAGAAGTTCATGAAGGAGTATGTGGATCCCACACCAATGGGGTAGTCCTATCTAAAAATCTCTTACATACTAGTTATTTTTGGTTGATGATGGACGTAGATGTAGCTTTATATGTCAAGAAATGTGATAAGTGTCAAAAGCATGCTAATTTAATTCATGTGCCCACTAAGAATTTAAAACCAATGATGACACCATGGCCATTTTATACATGGGGCCTTGAACTCATTGTAAAGATAAACCCCACCTCATCATATATCCATAAACACATTCTCACTACCACTAAATATTTCACTAAGTGGGTCAAAGCTATACCCCTCACTTACATGATTAGAAAGCAAATTTCCAAATTCATCTTTAACCATCTCATCTGCCACTATGGTATCCATTCTGACATTATATTTGATAATGGAGGATCATTTAAGAACAAGGATGTTGAAAATATATGTGCTAAATATAAGATCACACAACACTTTTCAATGGCATATTACCCTCAAGGTAATGGCCAGGATGAAGCATCAAATAAAACCATTATAAACATTCTAAAAAACATTGTCAATGATGTTAGTAATAATTGACACCTTTATATATTCCATGACCTTTGGGCATACCATACCAATCATCGCAAACCCATAAGAGCCACTCCATACTCACTTGTTTATGGCACTAAAGTCATATTTCCCATTAAGGTTGAGTTGCCTTCATTATGCATATGTTTCAAGCATGTTTTCAATGATAATGACTATAGAGTAGCTCACCTGCAAGATCTATATTTACTTGATGAAAAAAATATTGACACTATGAATAATCTGTAAGCCTATCAAAACCAACTTTGGGGTCAATACAATCAACATGTAAAACATTGAACATTTAAACTTGGCGATCTTGTCCTAAAAGATAACCAAAAGAATACCACAACTAAAAATAAGTATAAAATAAAGTTCAAACCCAACTATGTGGGTCCTTTCATCATCACTATAGACTATGGTGCTGGAGCATACAACCTCTCCACACTAGATGACAATGAACCTGATGAGCTGATGAACACAGTACCATGCTTGATTAACTTGATGTATTATCTATAAGGATTATTTTAAGTTATACCATATTATCAATATTCTTATTTATACCATTATTAAACTATCTATTCTACCATCCTCTCATTTTGACATTCCAACTAGACCATCCAACCATTCTATTCCTACTTAACCAAACATGTTTTGAATCTTATCAACCTAGCTCGTTTGACCTTGGTTCGTCCATTGGTTTCACATTTTCAACATATAAAATTAGATTAGTTTCAATATTTATTTCAAGAATTTTAGACAAAGGTAACATTTTGGAGCATTATGATAGAAGTTTTGGTAGTTGCATCCTTCATTTCTTGTTCCCTTCTTATCAAGTTTGTTTATGTGAGCCTGATTATATCACCTACTGGGGTAAATTAGTGTTCACTAATCTTATTACTAATTATATTGCCTACTAGGGCAAATTAGTATAATTGATCTATTAATATATCCTAGTTATAACTACCTATGGGAAACTTAGGGGTAACATTTTTTTATTGTTCCTTGACAGATCACCTAGCCATTCTTGTGACATACTATGCCATCATACCAACTATGCCTATTTTATTTGAATTGGCTACTACACTAGTTAGATTCCTTTGTTGTGAGGTGAATTACTATAAACTAAAGCCATTTTAGGACTATGTAGGTCATGTTTGATTCATGTTGAGGCCATCTCAGTCCCCCTTTAGCCATGATCTCACCATTTTGTGAGCATTATTTCATGTTATAATGCTCTCATTGTTTTACGAGCTTGGACCATTTTAGTGTCTCATCAGTCTTGATTGAGTTGAGATGCTTCAAAAATTCTCAAAATATTTGAAAATTATTTAAAAAAACCAAAAAACATTGACCACTTCTTTACCTTAAGGATTTTGGGAACCCTCACTAAGTCATAAATAAATCACTTGTTCCTTAGTTTCCCCATCCTTTTTATCCTTTTATCATACACTATCATCATTTTACAAGTTCATCTCTATTCTTATATCATACCCATCATATTTTTAATCAATCATCATTTTCTTCCCATTTCTTGGGAGAACTACATTTGGCCTAAAGTTTCATTAGATCATCATATCCATGGAACTATATAGGCAATGTCTACTTGCCTAGTGCATATGGAGATAGATCAGCCACCCCCTTCCTTTTCTTTTATTCCCTTATCTTGTTTATTTGTTTAGTTATCTCCTAGTTTCTAGGAGTAATGTTCATTGTGTTGTTTATACTAACATAGGGACTACCACTTGTTTGTTTCTTTATTTGTCTATTTTGTTTGTTTATTTGTGTGCCTATTTGTTTTCTTTCAACACTGTGGCCTTGATTTAGTCTATGTGTGTTCATGGGTGATTCCTTACACATTATTATTGAATCCACCCATATTCAAAGATCTACATTGTCATCATGGTTTTTATCATCGATGTAATTATTTTTCATTTAGTATCAGATATCGAGAGTCAATCCTTATGCATATTTTGGATAAGCCCCCATGGTGTTCTATCATGAGGCATACCATCAAATTATATAATAAAAATTAGCTTTGAGAGGTATAGAACATCAATGCAGCATCACCATCTCCTTTGCACCAACATCGACAACAATTCCAATCCAATCTCAATCATATCCCAAACAAAGTAATTAAGTAATAAAATAATTTAGACCTTTGTTAGTTTAGATGAGCATCTCCCTACTAGCAGTTTATCCCAATTCATCTTTATCCTCTATATCAAGTTATCAATAATCAACCATCAATCACATTTTTCATAATCAAGGTATATTTCATCAACATTGTACACCATCCCACATGCATTCTCAATGACTATATTGCATACTGGGGAAAATCATTTTGTTATCACCATTTTACTTTCTTATTTGTCTATCTTAATGGGAAGCTCCATCTTCTCAATGATTACATCACCTACTGGGGAAAATCATTGTGTTCTCATACCACATTACCACTATAGGGGTACAATACTTACAACTACTTTTGGGAAAACCATTGTACACCATCCCACTTGTATTTCTTAGTGATTTTGCCCAACTTTTGGTGAATCATTATGTTATCACCCCATCATATTAATTTGTTTAGTCACCTCATTTTGCTTCTTTATTTTGAGGGACTATTTGTTGACCCACTTACCAATTGCTCCCTAAAGGGGGAAGCTACTGTTTAATATCATTTTGTTATCACCATTTTACTTTCTTTTTTCTCTATCTTAATGGGGAAGCTCCATCTTCTCAATGATTACATCACCTACTAGGGAAAATCATTTTTTATCACCATTTTACTTTCTTGTTTGTCTATCTTAATGGGGAAGCTCCATCTTCATATGATTACATCACCTACTAGGGAAAATCATTGTGTTCTCATACCATATTGCCACTATTAGGGTATAATACTTATAACTAATTTTGGGAAAACCATTGTTCACCATCCCAATTGTATTTATTAGTGATTTTTACCAAATTTTAGTGAATCATTATGTTATCACCCCATCATCTTCATTTATTTAGTCCCCTCATTTTGCTTCTTTCTTTTGAGGGACTATTTGCTGACCCACTTACTAATTGCTCCCTCAAGGGGGAAGCTATTATTCAATCATTACTAGTACAGTCATAAGCATAAAGAATCATTTTATTCTTTGAAAATATGTTACTGTGCTTATAACTTACAACATCTTCCCAAATAGGGGCAAATTATAGACATGTAAAATTGGATACTAGTGGCTTTACATCAGACTATTAGACCAATTCTTACTAATCATCAAACATTTAACCAAAGAATTTCTATTAGTCTCAAATTTGGCTTCATAACCTTACATTAAATCAATTTATCCTATTAAATCAATTAAATAAGGCAAATACACACATTGAATTAATAAAAACCAAACAAATAACCAAATGCTTAAAAATAATTAATTAACTTGCACACCCTAATCAAAATCAATTAGCAAGTTAAATCAATTTCAAATCTTAATTGAGTTCACCCATGAGCTAATAAATCAATAGAATTAATTACTAAAAATGAAATTCAAGAGCATCTTAGAACATCCTAGAACACACTCATTATCTTTGTGAGTTGTCACTTTTGGAAAATATCTAAAAGAATATCCTAGGAATATGCCAAACTCAACCAAGGTTAATAAACTCAACCATGGTCATATTTAACCCATTCCAAGGGATTTGAAAACCTATAAAAGTAAGCCTAGAGCTCTTTATTTAGGGATCTCAATCAAAGCAGAGTTATAATGGAAGAATAGATTCATGAAGCTAAAAGCCTAGTGTTATAATGTCAAAATTAAGCCAAAGCCATCAAGCCATTAAATCAATCAAGCCATCAATCAATCCAAGCATTCAAAAAAGGTGTATAGAAGAGATGGTGTTAGCCATATGTCATTTATGAATACTTCTTATGTATAAATTGAGCAAGCCAACCAAATTACCATTTGGAGATGTCAATGATTTGGTAAGGAATTTGTGTTTTTATGTTTATATTTCTCATTTCCTTCCATGTTTTGTTGAGTTCTCATTTGGTTTATTCATTATGCTCCACCCATGATTAGGCTTAAAGGATGTTATATTGTTAGTGAGTTCATTTTTCATTATTTTTGAGACTAACTCTATACTGACCTCTTCCTTTGAGTTAAATTACTAGATCACAAAAACAAATATGAATATCTCCCTATAAGTACATATATAAATATACATCAATATCCAATGACTTTATAACATTCTAAGAACCTTTTCAAAGTGTCATATAAATATTCTATAAATGAAATAGGGTAAGGGAACATAAAACCAATCCATAATAGTAGTTTTTAGTATGTGTGTATATGTGTGTGTGTATATATAACCCTTAAAACATTTTAAAATAGCCATTCATTAAAGCCAGAGTACCACATGGATTTTTACCCAGCCAAGCCCTTCGAAAGAGGATGAACAGTCTAAAATGGAGATTATTATATAAGCAATGGTTTTCATGAATGGGGGAGGAGCTCACATTATTTGTATAGGTTTGGTTATGAAAATAAATTTCATCTTCAGATCTATACCAATAATCCCTACATTCATATAAGAAAGAAACTACCCTGTAAAAAATAAACATATACACACTCATTATAATAATAAACCAATTTATTGAATTTAAAAACCCTTTTTATTTTTTTTACAAATGAATATATTAAATTTTCTTGGTAAAATTCCCTAACTAGTTTGTTTGCTAATTTGGGTATCATATTTTATTTATCTACTTGTGTTCTTTCTTCCCACTTATCATATATCCTTTCCTTATTTTTATATTATACTAATATATTTTTCCATGACCTCCCACATATCATACTAATTTGTGGATCATTCCTCATGATACCCAAATCCATTAATGAACTAAAATCATGCCCTGTTAACTCACAGTCAAATGCTCTATAACTGACATGGCAATATGCATGAAACCCTCGATACCAATTCATAGTAATACAAGTCAAAAACCAAACAAATTACATGCATTATGATGATATTTTACCTTTTTTTAGGGTCTCACATCAAATGATAACCAAAATCATGCAAAACCCTAGATTCATTTCAAAAACCTTCCTTTTTCCAAAGACTTTTAGTATCCTTTTTTTTCAATAATTATGCTAAATAATATTTTAAAAACTTAACTAAGCATAAAAACATATTTATCACAATAAAAAACCTTTGTATTTACCTTATCATTATGTTAAGGTTGTCTCACTACAAAATTTTAAGTTATTAAGGTAAGTTAATCATACAAGGTCATGCAAAAAAGAATGCTAAAGCTCCAAATAATGACATCCAAATTTGAAGACAAGTATAAATATTAAAAAAATAATAGTAAAATAGATCAATAAAAGTTCTAAAACCAATGTTACCACACAATAACATAATATTTGAGTATGAAAACATGAATCATAGTCCACAAGCAAAACTCATCAAAGAAAAAATACTCATCTATGCTATCCTAAGTGGTTCTTTTCATTTTCATTCTCTCTACCCACACTATCACCATATGCTCCACCCTCTATGATGATACTCACTCTTAATATTATTTTAGAGGGTAGATAGATCCTAAATCCACCTCATTAAACACAAAAAGGTAGTTATTCCACATCATGATATAATCAACAAATAACATAAATAAAATGCTCAGTAATAATATCTAAACATGAAATCAGTCCACTTGATCATAAAAAATACTAATAATAAGCAATAGTATCAAAAAAATATTAAAAAATAATGTAGTACCACATCAAATAGTATAACAATCCAGCTAAAGGATGAATATCAGATATGTAAACAATCACTACATAATCCACTAATTAATGCTTAATTTTTCATAGAGGAAAAATTGTCTGTGATAGACTTGGACCATATAATTTTGCACACTTCCTCCAAATTGAGCTTGTTAGACTTATGGACATCCCACCAACTTCATGAAATGCATTTCAATGCATATTTTAGTGTATTAACTTAGATCTCTATAACTGGGATATGATTTTCCATCATGTGAAGGAACTCGACTAGATATTTTATACAAAAATATTTGGTAGTTATATTTTTATGGTGAACATAATTTTCATGGGTCTAACTTCATGACTTCCACACACCCAATTAATCATGTGAGCATCTGAATCATCAATAATTAAGGAAGTTGATTCCCAATGTATGTTTCTTTATGTAGTGGGTTTAATATAATCTCTACCAGCAAGAGCTAACTCATATATGTGGTCAATCTTTAATAATTTATGAGAGTGCATGGAAGGGGAACTACACTCTTCTATTTTGAATTGAGGACATGTTTGAAGTGTCTGGACTAGTTAAACCCATGGTTGTTCTATTTTTTGAAACATTGGTGTATCATATGAAGGATACAAAAATTAAGGAAAATATCTACTTCATAGAGCTTCTCGTTTAGGCTCTATATTAACCTTGAGCCAACTATCATCCTTTTATAAATACAAAGAAGATGGTTCCTTTGATATCATGTATGGTTTGTGCTCATACTTAATCAAAGGTATGGCAATTATAACATCATCTTGGTGTATTTCCAATTAGTTATTCAATATGTTTATGATCATGTGACCATCATAGACCCATTTTTTTCTAATTAAAGTAGGATAACGATCTCATTTATCTTCATGTCAATCACCTCAAAATCCCAATGCAAAATTAAGTCAGCCATATTTATCTATACATATTTGACTCTTACAATATGTTTGACTCAACCACAGTCTACTAATTTAGAGTAAAAATACTATAGCTTAGAGTTGGCTTTCAAATAGCTTCCAAAGTAGATATAAGAATAATATATACATTGCTCCAGAAATTAAAATAGCATTAGAAACTTCATATCATATGAGTTCAATGTCCATTCTTTCCTCCACATCCTATGGCTCCTTATTTTTGACATACCAAACCATTCACTCTATTCTTTATTGTCCTCTTTATGGGTAATCTAATAAATTATATTTTTTTAAATATTTTATGAGACATCTTAATTTCATATGGTACTTACTAGTTTTAATAGGTTTGTCAAATTTATGACTAGTCCCTCTTGTCATAGTATTTAAATGATCTATCCTTACATTTGGGCATCAATTGTTGCATGATCTCCTTGACTAAAATTTTGATTATGAATTAACTTATATAGCTAAATTTATTCATTCATCAAAATATTCTCTCTCATAAGATCTAGATACCCATCCTATCGTATCTTTCTGATTACATTTTATGAAGGCATCATTAGAGGTGGAAGACTGTATCCTCTATGTTAATTCCTAATAACACCTTGGAATATGTTCAAATTTTACATTATATTCTCTTTTCAATATTTCTCTAAAATTGGGCAATCCTCATTATTACATTGTCCTGAATTTATACAATACACACAAAAAGTTTCTTGTTGTGGGTTGTAGGGATAATTTCATGTGATATGGTTCATCTCTCCACATAGATAACAAGTAATATGTTTATGTGATTATCTATTCTCTTACCTTGGATTTTGGTTGCCTCCATAATAACCTCTATATCTTTGAGTTGATTCCCACCCTTGTTGTTTACTAGAATATCCTCCATATTACCTTTGACGTGAAGGAGGTGCCTAATTTAGTTATTATTGTGGAGATGTTGGAGCCCATCCCTATTGTAAATAAGGAGGAGGTGTCCATATAGGTTAATACTAAGGAGAAGTATGAGCCAACCATATTGATATTGAGGATAAAGATGAGTCCACCTTGGTGTAGATTTTGCTACTGAGGGACCCCATCTACCTTTTGTTGTGACCTAGACATCCTAAGCTAGTACACTTGGTTTGGGTATATGATATTATTGTGTAGTGAATACCAATACATTTCAAGTGATGTCATCCTCTACATCTTTAATATGCCTATTATTTTTTTTCATGGTTATGGGATTTACAAGAAATATAAAATACACTTTACGTCTGTCACACATAATGTTTTAGTAAGTGACAATTTATAGTTCCATGTCCTATGACATGACATACTTCACATAAATTTGTTTTAATTTTGTTCGAGTAATTATTATCCAAACTAAATATACCATACATAAAACCTTAGATTATTCCCCTCCTTTAATCCATCCATCATGTGCAATATTGGCATCATATTTTATGGTTGTAGGGGGTATTATCCACACTTATCTATTTATTTTACTTTGATAGTAGTTGTTATTGCCTAAATTTTTGTTGTAAATTGATCTTAAGATATAAAAAATTGAATCTTAATTCATATTACCTCTACAAACCAAGTGGATTTGATTGAAAAATCACACTATAGATCACATCTAAAAACTAACGATTATAATCCTATATAGATTCTTCAAGTTTTTATCTAATTTATTTCAAATCTTGAATGGTTTAGATGACACACTTTTTCAACTTTAATTCTTGTATCAATTTATCTTTTCCCTCATTTAGTCTCATAACTACATGATTATTCTTAAAAATGAACTTTAGAGGTCAACCAATCAAATCTCCTATAAGTTCAAACTTCTTGTTTGCCTCATCATTTACACCCTTAACCTACCAATCCATTTTGAATGTTAATAAGTACTAATACATGTTAGTTGACCCATCCTATGACATTAATATAGAGAAATATGATACAAATAGTGACATGTTTCTTGAAATTGGGATATTTACAATTGGTTTAAATGATGATTGTGTTAGTATCTGTGAACTATTTACAATGGTGTTTGGTATACTAAGAGTATTGAAATCAATTGTTGTGCTGTCTTCACCTCCACTTTCCTTATTAAACATGTTTACTATTTTTGTAACTTATTTAAACCACTTCATAGTTATTATTTTATTTATAAAAAGGAAATTCATTAGTAAATGTAATCATTAGTGTAATACAAAATAAAAGCACATGCAAGCTACTATAAGAACTTCACAACTAATATATCTTGAAAGAGATATCACAAGAAAGGAAGTAATAAAATTTTATACCTTGTATTCTTACCAATATGAACAAGTTTTTTCCTTGGATTAGATGTTTTTCAAAGCATGTGGTTGCAAAGGCATAAACAAGGCACATGGGCAATCTGATGGCACCTCCCCTTGCACAATTGATGATTTGGATGATGGATTATGATGAGAATTAAAGATTTGTGAGATGATTTAGTAACAATTCATTACAAGTTGAAAGATTATGGAGAATGAAAGGTGGCCCTTCCATTTATAGATTTTCAAGATCAATTGTGACCATTGTTATTAGATGAATATTAAGGGTGGAGAATTAATCCTATAATGGAAGATAAAAATTTATGACATAGAGTGTGTAAGACAAGTCTTTTACTTAGGATTTAGTATGATTTGAATAGGGATTTATTTTTTAAATTTCTTGTGCACCTTACCTTTTGAATTAAATTTGCATTGGAAAAGGGTGCAAGTTTAATATTTTTTAATTGTTAGGGTGGATGATGTGGGAAATTATAATTTTTTATTTTTGAAAATAAGGATTTTCCTAATTCCATGGATTTTACCATTAGGAATATGAAGATATTAATTAGATAATAAAATTTAATTTGATAATTAAGTGTGATTAGTAATGATGTGGTCACCTTTGTAATGTTCCCTCTTGTTCAATTATTTGATTTAATTGTATGAGGGTGACATTTACAAAGAAACTAGTTGGTTCAAAATGTTGTCATTAATTTTGATATCATGATGAGATGCATTTTATAAATTAAGGATGTGTTCTCATGATTTAGGATAAAATTAGTGATTGTCTTGATAATTTTGAATACTTGAAATATCTGAGCTTGAATCGCTTGTTGATGTGGGAAATTGTTTTGATAATTAGTGATGACATAGAATTAGAAGAAATGAAGTGCCTATATTTTCCCCCTCTTTGAAAGGGTGATACAAGACACTGGTGAAGCAATGAATTTTTAAATAATGAGAAAAATAAAAAAATGGGCATGGAAGGTTTCCCCATGTGATGCAATACTAATTAAAGAATGATGTGATCACATTTGGTAATTCTCAAAATAACCACTAAAAATGGTTCATAAGGCTATCCTAGATGAAGATGATGTGTGTAGTCATATAAAATGTGAAATTTGGTTACTTGAGTATGGTTAAAGACACCTAATACATAGGTATTCCTACTTTCTTGCATAACCCTTTTTAGGCTTTTCTTTCACTGATTTCTAGTTATCTATAGTCTTCTAGAATTAACCCTTATAGACCCAAGTAGTTATTTTAGGCCCAAATACATCCCCTAGGTCTCATTACTTCTATAAAATAGTTCCCAACTTAGATAGGAGCACTAAAACCTAGGGTGTCCTATTTATGGTGTTGTTTTCCAAGTGTACTTTTGGTCCTAACAATAATATTTTCTCAAATCCTTATCCTAATTCATGTCAACCTAACACAAATTAATTTAACCCATGACCATTAATTTCCATATAAAATTCCATTTAAATTACATTTAAAAGGGTTGGAACTCATTTAAAATAGAGAAACAATAATACAAGAAAGTATATTTAAGCACTTTTCCCTATTTTCTGCATACAACCTTCTAGTATTATTCCAAGCTTATTCAAACCCTTACACCAGCCCCTAGCCATCTAAAATACACCCAATTTTGCATCTAGTTTCATTTTCATACATAATTACACTAATAAATTCAATGGGAAAACTACATTAGCTTGATCCCTCCTCAAAGTATTGATATGTAAGCAATGTGCCCACACACAGGGTGTGAAGTGCATCCAACATATCATTTACACACTAGCCCCTTCTCTCTCTTTACCAAGTGCCATTAAAATTAAATCATAGAGAGATATTAGGTATTTTAATATTAAAATAAATGCATAATGACCTTTATAGACTTTTAGGCTTCAATATTTCACTGATAGGATAACACAGACCTACCAAGCAGAACTTAGAAAACTTGGATCACCTAGAGAACAATGTCAAAAAAGGACTATAGTGCCAAATAGTAGGGTGTCCCACTTTTATCACTCCTATCCAATCCAAAAATTAACTCCAAGATCTTGTTTGTGATAGTTCCCAAGCTTGCATAGAAATTTACAGACCTTACAACATCCATCTCAGTTAGTTTCCAACTAAGTTTGATTTTCTCTCTATTATTACTATTTTAAAAAAAGGTAAAAATACAATCTATTTACATAAATTAGTGGCTTAATTATTGCACATTTTTACTCATTTACCCTCTTCAGACCCATTTATTTAATTAGGAATAAAAATCCATTATTTTTAAAAATAATAAAACATTTGGTGAACCTGACTTACTTTGAATTTCACATAAAAACCCTAGGGTAAATTCCTAGCTGATTTTTCCCATTAATTTTTGATTTTTTTCTATAATATTAAAATAAAAAATTCCTCTCAAATTTAATTTTTTTTAGTAAATTTTAAAATAAATTTATTTCAAACCCTAGCTGCATACACTAGGTCCCAGTAATTTTCCAATTATTTTATGAATTTTTAGTTGCATATTAAAATTAAAAAATCACTTAAAATTTCAAAAATTCATAGTAGTTTTCAAAAAATTATTTTTATCGAAACCCTAGTTACATCTAATACGTCCCATTAAATCAAACATTTTCCCATAAATTTTTGAATTTTTAATTGAATACTTAACTCAAAAAATCATTTTCAATTTCAAAAATTCATAGTATTTTGTGAAAATTCATTCAAACATCCCTAGTTGCATATAATAGCACCTAATTTCTTCTAGAGGTATCACCTTACATCCTTACTCAAATTTCAAAAATTTTGCTCATTTATTTACAAACTTTTCTTACATTTCTTGAAAACAATAAAGAAACCATAATGGGCCCTATCATGTATATGAATGATGAAGTCTATCATATGTCATTACAAAGTTTCATCCTTTGAATTTAATGTTTAATTTTCATAATAAGGGATGATATTAAAACATTTATTACTAAAATTATAAAATATTTAAATATTCCTTTTTCATACTCTCTATCTCTCATATGGAACAATTTTCAAGTTTATCATGCTAAACATGTTAGCAATATTATGTTACAAGTCAAATATTTTTATGCATTTAGTCACAAAATAATGTTATATATCCTTTAATTTATATTTTTCATATGAAAAATTATCAAAAGTTATCATAATAAACAAATATAAAATGTTATGTTGCATATCAAATTTTTTATGCATTCATGCACAATGTCACATTCTCTATCTCTTACTTGCTATCTTTCCTACGGATTATTCTTTATAAGTATATCTTTACACAAATAATCACTCAAATTACATGAATTTAAATATACATTCATGATTTTTGCCTCAATTCATATAATTCATTGGCTATATTTAAGTATCTCCTTATCTCTACTAGACACAAGCAAACACTAGAGGTTATATATATCCCTCTTCTCTTCAAACTTGGTTCATCTAAATTTTATTCCACACCTACTACCAGCTCTATACCTATAATAAATCATGTGGTATATGCTATCACCCAAATTCAAAAAGATAGATATGTTGATTACACCCATGATTATAGCTTTGTCACTCAGGTTAGCACCCCTTTTGATATAGTTTTAGCTCCTCCACTTGTTACAATTCTTCCTCTAGTCTAGATTCAGCCATAGTCAAGACTTTCATCACCACAATAAAGAGTTTATACACATCCATAGATTTAGGATTGTAGATAAATTCCAACTACAATGTTTACACCTAAATTACTATCATTGAGATCTCATGCATCTACACATACAATACATGTTTAGAGAGATTATCCTACTTTTAGATGGGTCCCTAGGAGCCCTAAAATTACATCCACTTCTAAAAATTACAAGGAGACCCCACAATTTGTTTCCACTACAAATATTTTAGAGAATTTACAACATATATGGATTTTAGAGCCACTGTCTTAGCATTTTGATCATGATTCATGATGATGCACGATGCTGATTCATGATCATGCATGATGCTTCTTCTTGATACAAGACAACATGATAGGGAGTCTCCCATGAGACTCATCAGTTAGTATCATTTTTTCCATAGTATTACTTATACATAGCTTCCTTATGCTTGATTTTACATAGTTACCTTTCAATTTCTTGTACATAGTCTTCTTGTGATTGATTGTACATAGTTCAAATATTCCAAAAACACAAAAAAAAATACAAAATTTCAAAATAAAAAAACATTCAAAAACACTAAAAACATTTAGATTGTATGCATCATCCATGTTTTACATTTTTACTACTATGTTAGACTTACATTTTCTATTCTATGCTATTGTTTGTGGATTATCTACATTACCATGCTTCACCTGATCTTTTTTGAGTGTGTGTAGTGACTTCTAGTTCCTTAATTTCTTCATTTTACCCATTGAGGGGGCATCCTACTTCTACATTCAAAACACACATTGATACATCTTCCCACTAGGGATATCTTCTACATGACTACACCATCTAGGTTATGTCATTATTTCACCACACACTCTAGTTACCATGTTGACATACATTACTTACTAGATTATATAGATTACCACATCGACACTCACTAAAATCTTGCACTTATGTATTTATTAGCATATACCTAGTCATGTAATAAATGTGTCTTGCATAATTTCACTCTTGCTTTGATTAGTTAGATGTGATTATACCTTTACAATTTTTACATGCTTTCCTTTCTTGCTTTGCATATCTAGATGTGATTGTATTTATAGTTCCAAATTTGTTTCTTATGTGTGCCTTAGGACATTTGCCAATGTCTTTTACTTTTATTCATGTGTGTGTACCTTTGGACATTTGCTAATCTCCCTTGCTTGTACTCTTCTATGTGTATATTGCCCTCATGCCAATATTTGCTTGTTTCAAATTTTATGTGTATGTGGCATTTGAACATGCCTTGTATGCTTGATTTCTATTTTGAGTGACATGTACCCATGTCCCTTGTTTCTTGGCCCCTTAGCCAACCTTGTATGCTTCTTGATTCTTGATTTGTATGCTTGTTACTTGATTTCTTGTCCTTGTTTGAAATGTCATGATCCATATCATGAATTTACCTTTATTTCTTGGATGCCATGATGGACATCGTGCTCCATCCCTCCAAATGATAATTAACATCTAACATTTAACATTTAGAACATTTGGTGATGTGATTTACTAATGCCCTTTTCCTGTACTCATATATGTGATAGTGGCTTTTATGCCAACTTGCTTGTTCAATTTTATGTGTATGTGGTATTTGAACATGCTTTATATTCTTGCTTTCTAATTTAAGTGACATGTGCCTATGTCCCTTGTTTGTATGGCCCCTTGGCTAACCTCGTATTCTTATTGCTTCTTGATTTGTATGATTGTTTCTTGATTTCTTATCCTTGTTTGTAATGTCATGATCCATATCATGCATTTACCTTGATTTCTTGGATGCCATGATGGACATCATGCTCTATCATTCTAATTAAAAACTAACATCTAACATTTCCAATTCTAGTTCAGTATATTATACATGCATTTACATTATTATATCTATCTAGACATACCCCTATTAATCTAAAAATCTCTTAATACAAATTGATCTACTCTTTATTTCATTTTGTAGATATACACTTGTATAATGTATTCTCTATGCACTATCCAATATTACTCAACATCACACAAGCTTCATGGGCTTCACCTTTGTAGGTAAGTTTAGGTACACTTTCTTTTTTTTCCTTTATCCAAGTATTTCAATTTGTTGCATCAATAGAATAAAATGGGGAAAATGTAGTCATATACAATACAAAATTTGGTTACTTGAGTATGGATAAAGACACCTAATCTATAGGTCCTCCTACTTGCTTACACAACCCTTTTTAGGCTTTTCTTTAACTGATTCATAGTCATCCACAACCTTCCAGACTTAACCCTTATAGACACAGGTAGCTCTTTTAGGCCCAAATCCATCCCCCTAAGTCTCATTCCTTCTAGACAATAATACTCAACTTAGACAGGAGCATTGAAACCTTGGGTATCCTATTTTTAGCATTGTCATCCAAGTGTAATTTTAGTCCTAACGATCATATTTTATCAAATCCTTATCCTAATTCATGTAGGACTAACATGAATTTATTTAACCCATGATCATTAATTTCCATATAAAAGCCATTCAAATTCTATTTAGAAGGGTTGACACTCATTTATAAGAGAGAAGAAAGAATACAAGCAAGTACATTTAAGTAGTTTTCCCTATTCTCTACATACAACCTTATAATATTATTAGAAGTTTATTCAAACCCTTAAAACAGCCCCTAGTCATTTGAAATACACCCAATTTCACATATAGTTGCATTTTCATACACAATTTCACCAAACACTTCAATGGGAGAACTACATTAGCATGATCCCTCCTCAAAGTATTAGTATGTAGGCAATGTGCCCACACACAGGGTGTAAAGTGCATCCAGTGTATCCTTTACACACTAACCCCTTCTCTCTCTTTCCCAAGTTACCATTCAAGTTCAATCATAAAGATCTCCTATGGATTTGAATATTAAAATAGATTCACAACAAGCTTTATAGACTTTTAGGCTTCGATATTTCACTAATAGGGTAACACAAACCTACCAAGTAGAAACTAGAAAACTTAGATCACCTAGACAATAACACCAAAAAAGGAATATAGTGCTGAATAATAGGTATCCCACTTTTGATGCTCCCATCCAATTTAGAAATGAACTCTAGGATCTTGTTCATGATATTCTCCCAAGCATTCATAAAAATTTCTAGACCTTGCAACATCTGTCTCAGTCAATTTATAGATAAATTTGATTTTCTCTCTATTATTACTATTTTTAGAAAAGGTAAAAATACAATCTATTTACACAAATTAGTGGCTTAATTACTACACATTATTTACTAATTTACCTTACTCAGACCTATTTATTTAATTAGGAATAAAACTCCATTATTCTAAAAAAATAATAAAACATTTAGAATATTTGGTGACATGATTTTCTAATGTCCTTTTCCTATACTCATCTATGTGATTGTGGCTTCCACACTAGCTTGATTATTTTAATTGTATGTGTATGTGGTATTTGAACATGACTTGTATGCTTGCTTTCCAATTTAAATGACATGTGCCCATGTCCCTTATTTGCATGGCCCCTTGGCCAACCTTGTATGCTTCTTGCTTATTAATTTGTATGCTTTTTGCTTGATTGCTTGTCCTTGTTTACAATGTAATGATATATATAATGAATTTACCTTGATTTCTTGGATGCCATGATGGAAATCATGCTCCATCCCTCTAACTAACAACTAACATCTAACATTTCCAATTCTAGTTCAGTACATTGTAATGCATTTACATTGTTATATCTATATAGGAATACCACTATTAATCTAAAAATATCTCAATACAAACATTACTATATCTAGAGATATCTTGTGAAATATCATTGCTATATCATGTATACATGCAACATAACACACTTACATGACTCTTTTCTTCTGAGGGTAGTCATTGTAGGTTTAATCATTCCTACCCTCAAAAGAGGGGAAAAAATAGGGGTTTTTTCATAAGAGATCAAAGCTCCTAGAATTCAAAACAACAACATTCAGATCACCCATTTTAGAATCCAAAATTCAAACCAATCAGAATAAAATAGAAAAATATTGACAATTCTTGATCAAAAACTAGTTTTAGCACATGACAACATCACCATAAATGGAAAAAAGTGATAAACTCAAGGGTGTACTCATTTTAGCATTCTTATCTAGGTAGAAAAACACCCAATTTTTCTATTAACATGTAAATTTTTTAGCTCAACTATAGTTTTTACACATCTAGATCAGTTAGAATTAGTAGTTGTAGTATTATTTTCTTAAGAAATCTAGATATAGGGGGTATCATGTGTGACATGATGGGTCTCACTTCTAGTTTTAGATTTGAGTAATTAACATAAATTCTAGATTAGAATCCATGTTATTAGATACTAGTGATTGGGGGCAATGTGCATGGCACATTGGTCTTCTTTTGTTTATGAGTTTAGTTCATTACCCAGGCATTCTTAGTAGTTTCATGTCTTATTCCATCTATAGAGGGTTGGCATATTTTTCAAGTTGAACCTTCATACAAGTTTAAACTTTCTAAATACTTGAGTTCTTAAGTTGGATTTCACATAAGCCTAGTGCATTAGTTTTGGAGTGGCTTTCATACAAGCCTAATCTCCATCTTTCAGAATGGACAAGAGTGGCATAGTTTCTAGCATATATTTAGCTATCCATGCCAAATTATTAGATTTTCAAAACATCCATGAGCTCCATGAGCCATCTCATATGACATCTATTATATACCAGTATCATTTCATAGATTCACTTCATGGGGCAATGATGGAGCCAAAGGGCCAACCTTTGTATTCTTGAGCCACTTCTTTAGAGGGATTAGACACATAGCCTAAACATTGATTATCACATGCATGATCATCTAGCTTCGCTCAGTAGGCAATGATGGAGCCAAAAGGCCAACCTTTGTTTTATTGAGTCACTTTTTGAGGAATTGAGCACTCAACTCCATTCATGATATAAATTTTGGTATAACATCATCCAACATAATCCAACATTACTTAGACTTACTCAGGATCACAATAGGTTTTGTATTAGTTCACATACCTGGTGAGGTGTATTCATTCCTTTCTCTTCCTTTTTATTTTACTCAACTTTTGTATGTTCTTATTTTATATCACATATAATAAGAACTGACCTACTCTTTGTTTCATTTCATAGATTCAAACTTGCATAATGTGTTCTCTATACACTATCCAATATTACTAAACATCACACAAGCTTCATGGGCTTCACCTTTGTAGGTAAGTTCAGGTATGTTTTCTTTTTTTCCTTTACCCTATTATTTTACTTTATTGAATCACTAGAATAAAGGGGGGGGGAAATGTAGTCATATACAATACAAAATTTGGTTACTTGAGTATGGATAAAGACACCTAATCCATAGGTCCTCCTACTTGCTTGCACAACCATTTTTAGGATTTTATTTCACTAATTCCTAGTCATCCATTCCCCTAGGTCTCATTCCCTTTAGATAACAACACCCAACTTGGATAGGAGTTTTGAAACCTAGGGTATCCTATTTTTAGCATTGTTTTCTAAGTGTACTTTTAGTCCTAATAGTCATATTTTACTGAATCCTTATCCTAATTCATGTAGGCCTAACATGAATTAATTTAACCCATGATCATTAATTTCCATATAAAATTCCATTCAAAGTTTATTTAGAAGGGTTGAGACTCATTTACAAGAGAGAATCAAGAATACAAGCAAGTACATTCAAGCACTTTTCCCTATTCTCTACACACAACCTTCTAATATTATTCCAAGTTTATTCAAACCCTTAAATCATCCCCTAGCCATCTAAAATACACCCAATTTCACATCTAGTTGTATTTTCATACATAATTTCACCAAATACTTCAATGGGAGAATTACATTAGCTTGATCCCTCCTCTAAGTATTGGTATGTAGGCAACATGCCCACACACAGGGTGTAAAGTGCATCTAGTGTATCCTTTACACACTAAACCCTTATCTCTCTTTCCCAAGTTTCCATTCAAGTTCAAGAAAAAAGAGCTCCTAGGGATTTGAAGATTAAAATAGACACACAACAAGCTTTATAGACTTTCAAGATTTGATATTTCACTGATAGGGTAACATAAACCTACCAAGCAAAACCTAGAAAATAACACCAAAAAAGGACTATAGTGTTAAAAAATAAGGTTCCCCACTTTTGATGCTCCTATCCAATCTAGAAACAAACTCTATGATCTTATTCATGATAGTCTCCCAAGCCTACATAAAAATTTCTAGACCTTACAACATCTGTCTCAGTCATTTTCTAGCTAATTTTGATTTTCTCTCTATTATTACTATTTTTAGAAAAGGTAAAAATAAAATATATTTACACAAATCAGTGGCTTAATTATTGGACATTATTTACTAATTTACCCTACTCATATCCATTTATTCAATTAGTAATAAAACTCCATTATTCTAAAAAATAATATAACATTTAGAATATTTGGTGACGTGATTTACCAATGTCCTTTGCCTGTACTCATCTATTTGATTGTGGCTTCCACACCAACTTGCTTATTTCAATTGTATGTGTATGCCATATTTGAACATGCCTTATATGCTTTCTTTCCAATTTAAGTGACATGTGCCCATGTCCCTTATTTGTATGGCCCCTTGGCCAAACTTGTATGATTCTTGCTTCTTAATTTGTATGCTTGTTGATTGATTGCTTGTCTTCATTTGAAATATCATGATCCATATCATGAATTTACCTTGCTTTCTTGGATGCCATGATGGACATCATGATCCATCCCTCTAACTAACAACTAACATCTAACATTTCCAATTCTAGTTCAGTACATTGTAATACATTTACGTTGTTATATCTATCTAGGCATACTCCTATTAATCTAAAAATCTCTCAATACAAACATTGCTATATCTAGAGATATCTTGTCAAATATCATTTCTATATCATGTATCTATGAATCATAACACACTTTCAAGACTCTTTTCTTCTGAGGGTAGTCATTGTAGGTTTAATCATTCCTACCCTTAGAAGAGGGGGAAACAAATAGGGGTTTTGTCACAAGAGATCAAAGCTCATATCAGTCAAAAAAATAACATTCATATCACCTAGTTCAGAATTCAAAAGTCAAACTAGTTAGAACAAAATAGAAAAATAGTGACAATTCCTAATCAATAACTAGTTTTAACATAGGATAACATCACCATAAATGGACAACAGTGCTAAACATAAGGGTGCCCTCATTTTGGAACTCTTATCTAGGTAGAAAAACACCCAAGTTTTATAGTAATAGGCAAAAAGTTTAGCTCAGCTATAGTTTTTACACATTTAGATCAGTTAGAATCAACAGTTTCAGTATAGTTTTATTATGGAATCTATATATAGGGGGTATCATGCACAACATTATGGATCTCACTTATAATTTTAGATTAGGTAATTGACATAAATTATAGATCAAAATTCATGTTCTAGACACCAATAATTGGGGGCAATGTGCATGACACATTGGTCTTCTTTTGTTTTTGAGTTTGATTTATTACCTAGGCATTCTCAGTAGTTGTGTGCCTTACTGCATCTACAAGTGGTTAACATCTTTTTCAAGTTAAACTTTCATATAAATTTAACTTATTGAGTACTCAAGTCTTGACTTGGATTTCACGTAATCCTAGTGCATCAATTTTGAAGTGGATTTCATATAGGCCTAATCTCCATCTTTTGGAATGGCCAAGAGTGGCCTAGTTTCTAGCATACATTTAGTTATCCATGCCACATTGTCAAATTTTTAGAACATCCATGGGTTACATGAGCCATCTCATATGACATCTATTCTATACTAGTATCCCATCATAGTTTCACTTCATAGGGTAATGATGGAGCCAATGGGCTAGCCTTTGTATTCTTGAGCCACCTATTTAGATGGATTGAAAAAATAGTCCAAACATTGATTATCACATGCATGATCATCTAGCTTCACTCAGTAGGTGATGATGGATCCAAAGGGCCAACCTTTGTATTCTTGATCCACTTTATAGGGAATTGAGTACTGAGATCTATTTGTAACATAACTTTTGGTACATCATCATCGAGCACAATCTAACATTATTTAACCATACTCAATATCACAAGTTTTATATTGGTTCATGTATCTGGTGAGGTGTATTCATTCCTTTATCTTCCTTTTTATTTTAATCAACTTTTGTATGTTTTTGTTTTATATCACATATAATAAGAACTTATCTAATCTTCCTTTCATTTCATAGATTCACACTTGCACAATGTGCTCTCTATGCACTATCCAATATTACTCATCATCACACAAGCTTCATGGGCTTCACCTTTGTAAGTTTAGGTACATTTTTTCCATTTATCCTAGTATTTCACTTTGCTGCATCACTAGAATAAAAGGGGGGAAATGTAGTCATATAAAATGAGAAATTTGGTTACTTGAGTATGGTTAAAGACACCTAATCCATAGGTCCTCCTACTTGCTTGCACAACCCTTTTTAGGATTTTCTTTCATTGATTCCTAGTCATCCACAACCTTTCAAACTTAACCCTTATAGACTCAAGCAACTCTTTTAGGCCTAGATCTATCCCCCTAGGTTTCATTCTCTTTGGAAAATAGTGCCCAACTTAGATGGAATCACTAAAACCTAGAGTGTCTTATTTTTGGCACTATTATCTAAGTGTAATTTTGGTCATAATGGTCATATTTTATCGAGTCCTTATCCTAATTCATGTTAGCCTAATGTGAATTCATTTAACCTATGATCATTAATTTCCTTATAAAAGGCCATTTAAAGTCCATATAGAAGGGTTGATACCCATTTACAAGAGAGAAGCAAGAATACAAACAAGTACATTCATGCACTTTTCCCTATTCTCTACATGCAATCTTCCAATATTATTCCAAGCTTATTCAAACCCTTACACCAGCCCCTAGCCATCTAAAATACATCCAGTTTCACATCTAGTTACATTTTTATACATAATTGTACCAAGAACTTCAATGAGAAAACTACATTAGCTTGATCCCTCCTCAGAGTATTGGTATATAGGTAGTGTTCCCACACATGGGGTGTGAATCGCATCCAACGTGTCCTTTACATACTAACCCTTATCTCTCTTTTCTAAGTTTCCATTCAAGTTTAAGCATAAATATCTCCTAGGGATTTTAAAATTAAAATATATGCACAACAAGATTCATAGACTTTTAGGCTTTGATATTTCATTGATAGGGTAACACAGACTTATCGAACAGAACCCAAAAAAATTAGATCACCTAGACAATAGTTATACAAAAAGAATATAACACTAAATAGTAAGGTGTCCTAATTTAAATTCTCCTATCTAATCCAAAAAAAAACTCTATGATCTTATTTATGATAGTCTCCCAAGCTTGCACAATTTTTTTTAAACCTTGCAACATCCATCTAGGTTGTTTTCCAACTAAGTTTAATTTTCTCTCTATTATTACTATTTTTAGAAAAGTTAAGGGTATAATATATTTACAAAAATTAGTGGCTTAATTATTGCACAATATTTAATGATTTACCCTACTCATACCTATTTATTTAATTAGGAATAAAACTCCATTATTCTGAAAATCAATAAAAAAATATGCCTAAGATACCCCCTCAAGGGGTTGGATGAAAAAATAAAATTTGATTGATGGGACCTCAAAAGGAATGAAATGTAATGTAACATGTTATAAGAGGTCAATAAATGGAGAAAAGAGGTGAAAATGGGAAGAAAATAGTGAAAGGAGCCAAAAATAAGCCTTTTACAAGAAAAATGGATGCAATAAGGGTTAAAAATTTGAAAGTAGGGGATATAAATAAACCATTTTGGGGGTGAAAATAATTTGTTTTCATCCTCATCCCTTTAAATTATTGAGCTATAGATTTGTGTTTGATATTTTCAACTATCATGACCCATATTCCATCACATAGACACTTTGGAGAGCATGTGAAAGAATATCGACAACCACTAAAGAGTGGACCATTGGTAAGTGAAATGAAAATTTGAAAATGTTAGCATTTAAAAGAATTAATGATAGGTCAAAGTAGAACATGTGTTAATTTATCCAAAAATAAAATTTTATATATGGTGAAATTGCTCATGATAGTGGTATAATTATGGTCTAAAATGATATAATCATTAAAAGTCTAGTAAAATTACATAAAACAATGAAGTCATTGGATGAAGTGATGAATTTTCCAATTGGGTGTTGATATCACCTAAATGGAAGAATTGCAATATATGTGCCTAAATCACCCAAATGGTGAAAAAATTATACAAAAATGTGAAAGCATTCTTGAAACAATAAAAATATGGTTAGAGTGGTGAAAATGCCAGATGAATTAATGTTGTGGTGAAATACCCTATCTAATGGAAAATTTCCATACATAATGGAAAAATCATGCTATAGAATGATGAAATCACCAAATATGATGTCTTGGATGGGTTTTTTTGATATTTTATCTGATTTGATGTTTGAGTTTTCTTAATATATTATCATTTGCACATCTTGAACAAGTCATATAAATGGAAAGATGAGGTCTTGGGTCTACTTAAGGCTATGGGAATATTACACATGTCTCAAATGCCTATGATTTAAGTAGATCAATCACTAATCACCAATTGATTGAGTGGTGGCATTCAAAGACAAGTACCTTTCAATTATTGACTTAGGAGGTTACTATGACATTAAAGAACATCTGGAGGATCCTACACGTTCCCATATATGGTCAATCCTTACATTGGTAGATGTAAGGATGAGTAGTTATGTTGGAAAGATTTATTGGGATTATTTGTGTTATTTTGAGGGATGTGTTTGTCGACATAGATGCACTATCAACAAAGCTAACTATTGATAGGGAGTGCTTGATTATTATGGCCATTGTCAATGCCATTTTACTAACTAACAATAGTGGTTAATTTTTCCACATGGGGATTAGATACAACTAATTTTTTTTATGTCCCCAAAGTTCTTGCATATTTATATAGGGATCTACATATCGTTTCATATCAAATAAATAGGTGTATTAGGGTATCCACTCTTCTTAAAATTTGGTGATAGGAGAAAATGGATATTAAGGGACCCTACAAAAATAGGATACATAGGTCATAAGATGATATTTTATCATATGGTTGGGTGATTATCTCATGAGGACAAAAAGGGAATATAGGAGATCTTAAAATTTACTAGCATACTATTGATGAGATGATTAAGTGATAGCTGATTTAGAGACCCTATCTATAGATAATTTGGGTAGATAGAGGATGTTCATTATGCATGGTTCATGACCATTATTTTTTATATCATGATTATCATGAGTTCATAGTGGAGAAATATAATCTAGATCAAGTGCAATGTCAATTCATATTTTAACATGATGTGTTACACATGCCTCACTTATTTGCCCATGTTTCTTAAGAGACTAGTGAATGGGGTCCACTGATGGCTAGAGTGGAAGATATTACTAGTTGGGTAATGGTACCCAAGGTTTCTAGGGCTTATAAAGGAGGATTTACAAATTTAGGGGTCACAAATTCTTATATGACATGGTGGGAACAATAGAGATCTATTATATTGATTAAACCACATCCAAAAGTAATGCAAACCCTTAGAGAGTGAGTTTAGGTAGTAGCACAGGCTACCCTTAGTGTCAAAGGTGAAGAGATGAATTTAAGAGATTAGTGTGAGTCCATAGAGATGGTGATGGATATTGGGATGGGGATGGTGGATAGGCTCAGGTCCAAAAATTTGTGGAGAGGGAGGTGGATGTTAGAGGAGAGAGACATGGGATATCACATGTGTGTTTGATCCTAAACTCTTTAAAGTATGTAATATTAGTTATCTAACAAATAATAGTACATATAGATCATGCCACTATTGTTTATGAATTTGTTCCTATAAATACCAAAACAAAGAGAGGAGTGGGGATTGATGATGGTCTTGGGCCATCTAGACTTACCAGGTTAGCTATGGATTAGGCCATGATTGATAGATTTCATAGAGATCATAGGTAGGGTATTTGAGATATTTAGTTTAGAGGATTCAGTGGCCACATTACATAAATTATTGGTAAGGGCTCTAGGGGATATTTTTATAGTACATACATTGGTCACAACCTGAGACACAAAGATTAGGATATTGATGGCATAGGTTTTTGAGATGACTATTATTCATGCACAACTAGAAGAAAGAGATACAAAGGTGGTCACATTAACCATAGATCAGTATACAACCCACACAAATACCCATAAAATTTATGAAGAGAGAGATGTTGCTTGATAAATAGTTATGCAGTAGGGTCTTACCAAGGGTTTATCAAAGAGCATGAAAGTAAAGGATGAGGTATGATAATATAGAGAATTATATGAGAGTGCAGTGACATAGAGTCAGAGGGCACCATATTTTAAAGATTACAATAGTTAAAGGTATGGCCAATATTATAAAACACACTAAACATATGCTCCATAGAGATAAGTAGGATAACTAACTTCACATATAAGATTGATAGACCACCACATATGACATCTCTTCACAACATAAGTGAATGTTCTCATTAGGGTATCCCTAGGCCTAGATCATCTTGAAGGAGTCTACCTCTCAAGGGACATAGTGAGAACTAAGGATGCATATGGATTGTAGTCATACATTTTTAAGATGTATGTATATGTACAATGTATAGACATTTTTTTAATTTATGGACATTTTTTTTTACACATGGACAGTTAATATATATGATTGATATGGTGATCATTTTGATGTGTTCCATCTGATATATGTGATATGTTATTTAATTATCTCATGTTTGATAGATGTATATATTGATGTATTTTTTATATACTATTCATGCTATGATGGGACTTGGTGTGATGTGGATCATGATGTAAAATTTTGATGTTTTGATTATCTCTTATATGCCCAATTTTATGATGTGATCATGTTATCATATGTATCCATAGTGATGATTAGTGTTTGATGAAAAAATGTTATCATTTTGAGTTAGCATGCTAGCACACTTAGTCATTATGATGATAGATGAAGTAAGGGGATATTTTAGGAGGTTAAAGTTCATGTTTGTAATTTACCAAGTCTTTTGTCTTGATTTTATCGAGTGAAAACATTCTATCCCTTCAACCTTTTGGGCCTTTGGGCATGAATACAATGCTTGATGGAAATAGATCTTTGGGATTTTTTGTATTGGAAAAAAGCTTCAAATACTTATTTTTGAAATAATTCCATACCTTACCTTTTGGGTCTTAAGTGTTTTTGGGTTATTTTATTTTAGACTTTTTATCTATAACAAATAGTTCGAAGGACATTTTTTGAAGATGGAAGAAATTTTTAATAATTTTGAAGGAATTATGGGGTTTAACCAAAGGTTTCATAGTGGGATGATTCATAGTAAGAAGATATAAGTGTATCCAAACCTCTTTATGTGCAAATATTTGTTTCCTTATGCTTGAATAAAAAGTTTTATGGTCCCAGATAAAATTGCTAAGTCACATTTTCAACATGTTCTGATAATTGAGGTGAGATATTTTTAGATGAGCTGAATGAAGGACGCATGGTTATCTCAAGGAACCCCTATGAATATCATTGAGGGTCAATATGATCTCACACCTTTCCCCATATAAAGAAAGATAGTGCAAAGGTGAAAAGTGGTTGAGAGTCCGAGCTTACATCTAAGCTGGAAATATGGTGGGTTCTCAAGGTTTTATAAGTTTTGGGACCTTTTTGAAGATTTACACACATACCTTTTTGGTGGGCAAGGTGTAAAAAGTCTCCAGGGTTTGAGTGCCTAAACATGTACATAAAATGATGCCATGTGGTAGCTCCTTAGGGTATTTTAGGTTTTGGAACCTTTTTGAAGATTGCATCACTTACCTTTTGGTGGGTAAGATTCAAAAGGTACTTGAAGGCTCCAATGCTTAGATTTTAAAATTGAATAATGACACATGGTGTTATTACATCCCATAAATATTTTTGGGCATATTGCACCACTACACTAAAGAAAATAATGAGTGAAAAAGTGCAAAAGTACCTAAGGGCTCAAAAAGGTACCATAACAAATTTTCCACTTGTATGGGTCCATGTGTTGCGAGGAGAATTGCCTAGTATAAATGAAAAATTTACACCTTCCCTCTCATATTTTAAAACAAACTCAAGTGATTAAAGAGGGTAGTTGGAAAATATCCATTATGATTCAAATTATGAATGACAACACTAATTTCAAAATGTAAAGAATTATAAGTAAGGCATTTTACTTCATTTGCATTTACTCTTTGCATTCAAATCTTTCATTTTTTCCTTTGATCTATTTGTGTGCCCTAGCTACGTGTAACATGAGAAAGTGATTATAGTGAATTATTCATAGATTTTTAGCTTCCATTATTTGCAACCCTTCAGATTAATAGTAAGCATTCTTTTAGTTCCTTGTGTTGTGTTATTTGGGAGGAGTTGGAAGGTATTTCAAGGGTTGTTTGAGTGAAGGTTTTTTTAAAATTCAAATTATTGTATTAGAGTTTTAGGGAAAAATGGTGACATCTTCAACCTCTATGAAGAGCAACATTATCTCTATCTTAGATGGGATCAAAGATACAAATGTTCAAAGGATAGATTATTTGGGCTTGTTGAATGTATTGCATTGGCTAGAACCCCTTATAGTAGTTTCTAATGTTGGCATGAGTTACATCACCTTTAAAACAACATTCCCCTTAGATTCCCCATACCCAAAATTGGTTATTACATATGCTCAGGTATATCAACTAGACACCAGAACCATCATTGATAATAACTAGTTAGTTGTTTTCTCTTTCACCCCTCTAGCCCTCAACACCATGTTTAGAATTCCTCCCCAACCTAAAATTATTACACTCTCCTAGAAGAATGCTAGGAGTACATGAATAAAAATGACAAAGCAATTTGGGACATTGCCAACTCTTGTTGGCTAGCCAAGAGAAGGCAAAAGGTCTCCAGAATGTCCAAAAGTCTAAAATTGGTGGAATTTAATGAATTGACCTAGTAAATCATCACCATGGCCTTTAGGATTTATGGGATTCCCACCATATAGAAATTTGAGCCTTGAATATTCTTAATCCTAATCTGCTTGTTGAATAAATAAAAGAATCTAGACTAGGTCACCATTCTAAACAATAATATAAATAGGTAGATGATGTAGCTCTAGGCTATAATTATTTCAAGAGGCATTCATAAGTACATTTTATTTGTCCTCTTAATATATATCCTGGTGCATAATAAGACATTTCAGGGGCTCACTAGGAACCCAATGGTATGAGAATTTATGAGATATATCCAAAAATATCTATGGATAGCTTCAAGAAGAATTTATGTAGGGTCTAAAATTGATTCTTCAACACTATGATGAGTTTTTATTTCCTTTGAGAAGCCTCAATAGAATGTACAAGGAGGTAAAATAAATAATTGAGAGATATGTCACCTCTTATATTCATTTCAAGACATTTACCTATATTAGAATAAGTGGTTACTCAGGGTGTCCACATAAATTACCAAGATACCTAGATGATAAGTTAACAGTAATGGAGCTGAGTCAATAAATGTTGCCTTTGCATGAGATGATAGTGACAAATAAGATAAATAATCCATTTAAGTTTCTAGTTATGATTGGATATTATTCATGTCCTTCTATTACCAAAGTAAAGGGATTAAAACAAGAAATGAGATAGTATGTGATTGATAAGATGTTGCTTAGGCCTACTTATGATATTAGATGGTTGGTAAACATGGTGATTATTGTGATTCTACATCAATCACATTATGAAGATATCTAGTTTGATTTCACCATTGAGGAGGATGTCAAAAAATTGGATTACATGAGGCTGATAGTGGAGGAGGTTATTGCTTACAATATCATTCCCATCCCCAAAGACATGGTGGATGATAAGATGACATTGTCTATAGTATCTAATGAAACTAATATTGAAGCCCATGCCATCTCACAAGTGGAATTAAATGTTAAGGAGAATGATTCCATCTTTTGGAGAGCATTTGAAATTATGAGAAGAACCTTTAGGTGGTTGAAGAAACATGGGGTTGATCTTGGTGCATATGATACTCTTGCCCTCCAAGAGCTCAAATAGGTTCAAGAGCTCAAATGTTTCCTCCAAAAATATAGTAGTGATCCTTTGGCTCCACCACTTGCAGAAAAGGGCAAGAGGAAGTGAAAGCTTGGTGATGTTGATTTCACCAAGCCAATTGATGTGGAATCAATAATAACATTATAGTCGAAGGCTAGATTTTCCTTCTTAAAAATAACAAGTCTAGCTAAAAATTGGAACAAGATTGTTATTGGGGAGGTTACATTGGCTAGTGCCACTCGCATATCCATTTTAGTAGAGGGAGCCCCAATAATGCTAGCTATTTTAGCAACCATCCCAATGGCTAATCCAACTACTGTTTCACCTACTACACTAGCATAACAACCAATAATTACCTTTCCCCCAAATATATTTCAAGGATGAGAGGAGGTGATCATGAAGGAGAGAAACCCAAATAAAAGAGAATTAAGAGGGCTCTATAACCTCCAAGTGGATTTCTTGCTAGAAAGAAAGAGGTTGTGTTTAATGACCTACCTTCTAAGGAACACCTTATAAAAAGGAAAGAGGATCAATCCTCATATTCCCAAAAGTTGAGGGATATGAGTGATGATGAATACTTAGATGAAGGTAGGACCATTGCCAAGGTGATGAAGAAGCAACATGCATTCACTCTTTCACAAGTAAAAATTGGGTAGAAAGCTATGAGGGAAAGAACTTAGACCCCAAAGAATGCCTTGGTAATGGGATTATTTTTAGAAAAATGTCCCTCAAGAGAAGAGGGCCCCTTAATAGTAGAGGGTAAAGTTAATGAGGAAGACAATATAACCTAAAATTATCCTTTATCTTTTGATGATGTTATACAAGTTAGAGTTGAGGTATCCATGCAAACTCAAGCCCCTCAATAAAAGGAAGTGATCTCATTAGATACAAAGATATTTATTGATAATTTCATCACCTAAACACCAAAACAAGATGATTAGGGTAGAGCTAAAGACTTTAATAAATCTGATAAGAGAGCAAAAATGGAGCCAATGTAGGAAACTCAAGTCACCATTGATTCTAGAGTGGTGGTTGAGAAAGAAGGATTATAGAAAGCTTCAAAGGTACCACAAGATGTCCCTTACCTTCCAAAGGTGTCAAGTTCAACACCAGAGGAGAAGACAAGTGTAGAGGAAGGTCAGGGAGTAAACTTGAAAATGGGCACACCTACCTATACATAAATAAATAAGGAGCTAAATAACTTGAATAAATATGTCAAGGAAAGTACTTATATAAGTGTTACTTCAAATTAAATACATGAAGTCTCCTTTATTACATCAAGGTTCATGAACCAAACCAAAATAAAGGTCTTGAGGCCATGATTAGTGAATATTTGCCTAAAATTATCAAGGATATCACCATAGCCTCATCTATGCCTAAGGTTCTAGAAAATAAAGAAGGTGAAGTGGTTATGTAGCTTTCTAACTAGTCAACTAAATAGGGGAGTTAAATTGAAAATTTTCTCAAGGGGTCTCATCAGCTTAAGTTAGAGTTTGAAGTTTTAGAGTAGATAGAGCCAAACCTAAGGAGGGAATATGGATCAAACAAAAGTGTCAAGGAACAAGAGAGTGATGAAGAGATTAATTAATTTGTGTTGAGCTCACAACCCACTCCTATGAAAATCCATACATAGAGCACTTTGGTGACACCACCTTTTAATATCTCAAGGCTAACATCAATGTCCACCATGTCAATGGGATTCTAAACCAGACCCCTTCTCTAGGTTAAAGAATAGGTCAAGGAGAAAAGGGAAATTATGATCAAAATTAGGGAGATCAACATAATAAATATCACTTAGACACATAAGGCCAAGCCCCCTAAAAATGTGAGAACACATTCCAAGACCACCTTCACCATTTCAAGAGAAAGGAATGTAGATATAGCCATTCCTCATCCAAGTGCATTGAAGAAGGATGCTCCCCTTAAGAGTTACACTGTCTATAACTATAGTCTAAAGGAACCATCAAGGAATGAGTTGAAACATAGCTCACATGTTTTGGATGACATGGTGGCCCATAGGATGGATAAAGATAAAGCCACTATGGAGGAGTTAAAGGTAGAAAACTAGGTTATGATCCAATACTTGCAAAATTTACTAAGTGAGCCTAAGGTAGTAACTCCAATTACCAACATGGATCTAGGTTCTCTCCATCTTTCCTTTACATCATTTGAATCTAACCAAATTGATGATTTGAAGACCAGAGGATGAGTAACAAAATAATGGAAAGAAGACTTGGGCACTAGGGTAGAATAAATAATCCACTCAACCTTTAAATGCTTGAACAACATAATGGACAATAAAAGGGAGTGTGATGCCCATATGTTTTTCTATGATGTGGATATCAAGAAATGGGAAGAATTCTAGAAAAAGATAGATGAGGTCTATAAAATGAGAACAAACACTTTGATTGTAGAAAATATCATTGATCCAAATGATCATAAAAGGCCCAAATAATGTCAACTGGTAATCAAGCATCATTTGATGATTCTCAAAGATGGCATCCTTGATCTAAAAGGAGAAGAGTAGTCTCTTAATACTAAAATAAAAGAGATAGATACCATAAAAATAAATATGGTAAGCCTTAATGGTGCAGGTGATTTGGGGGAGGAGGTAGTATGTGATGCTCTGAATAACCTCATTGATGTATCATAAGAGTTTTTTGATGTTAATAAGATAAAGCAATTAGTGTCACTTGAGAAATTTTGGGACCAACTCAAAAAAATCATTAGACTGAAGCAAACCATGCTTTAGAAGATTATTGCCTAACATGAGGAGTATAGAGTTAAATTTAAATACCAACTAGGCCTAAACCAAGGGAGTATCACCTCCATGCTCAAATAATACACCATGTAAAAGAATAGGTTGGAAAAGGATTTCATTATTTAGATCAACTCTAGGTCATAATAAAATATTTCAATTTCTTCTGAGCTGACACCACCTCTCTCTTCTCTTCTCCCCGTTTTTCTTTTCTTGTTTCCCATTGGGAAACCATTATACTTAACCTAATAGTGGCATGTTCCTTTCAAGGTAGTTTTGTGTAATCATGTGCATAAGAAAGGGATGTTTTTGTTTATTTTACAAAAGGACAATGATTTTTTGTCCCTTATAGGATCATCCTCCATGTGGATAACTAGAAATATTTTACCTTATTAGAGGATCAAGATTTACATCATCATAAGAGAACGAGCATAATTTGAGGAATCATGTTTGTTATAAGGCCCAATAGACTCCAAGCCTATGAAATAATCTTCTAGCTAGAGCATCTTTAATAATATTCTAAGCTTACCTTAATTGTATAAGGGGGTATGTCCCTTTACAGGAATCATTTAAATTTTTTGAGTCAAGATCTATAGATTCGAAGAGTTCTCACTATGTAATATTTTTTGGTTCCAAATTTATTTTTGATATAAAATAATTAGCAAGATTTGAGAGCATTATACATGTCTCCCTTGTCATAGGATTTTATTACACAATGTTAATCTATTATGTTGTTCAACACACATTGCGTTCATTTCCAATTCAATTGATAAATGAAATTTGTTCATGGTTTCCATTCTGTTTATATTGTTAAAGTAAAATGCCATGTTTTACATTCTTAGTTGATTGGTGATCTGATGTATTCATCTTTATGGTGGTCATTTAGAGTGTATATCTAGATTGTAAAATCTTTTCTGCTTTGAGATTTGGGAGTAGGGTGTTGATAGCCTTTTTAAGGGTGGTCTTGGGCTTATAGATTCAATCAGAAGGGGATCCTAAAGAATATCATTTGTGCATGATTTTAGTTTAATTTATTTTAGATCTATGGTACACTTGTTGGTAAAGGCAACATAGTAGTTTATGTGAACTTCTTTGTGCTCATCTGTTAACCCTCCACTTTCATTTCTATTAACTAGTAATTTTGTCTTACCCTATTTCACCTTGCATATAACATGACCTTTGCATATTCTAAGTGTTATTTTCCTGTGAACACATAAATTTTGTATACTTAGCACGTGTTTTCATTTTGTGCATTAAATATTAGCATTGTAATCTCTTATTCAACCCTCAGTTGTTGGAGATTATTTAGAATGGAAGTTGTAATCATATTCATATCTAAATTTATTAGCTTGTGTTTGGCCTATAACATTTTCTCATTCTATGTGACAACCCTTCCCAAGTGGATTGAGAAAGTTTGGTTGTGTTCTGGTCAGACTTGTATTACATTTTTCCAATAATCCTCATGAAGATTGAATCATAGAATCTCTTCATGTGAGTGAACTACCCATTAGGTCCTCTCACTTTGGTTTAAGTAGAGCCTAAAATAGAAGGTAATTGACCATACCCTTTGTAGGTGCTTCCCAATCATTTTCTCCATTTGGTCTAGTTTTTATCTCAAACGCTTCCTCAGATACAATGACATATTAATCAAGTTTTCCATCTTTGCTTGCAATTTGTATCAAGTGTGCAAGGCCAAGTGATAGAGGCTTATAACTAAGAACCAACATGATGCACCATAATTATAAAATAAATCATGATATAATATTTTCCAATTATGTAAGGAATAAATCAAATGAAAGTTCACAAAAATACACATCATGATATAAGAGATATCAACAACATCATTGACACATTTACATTGAGCCAAGACTCAATCACTAAAAATATACAAATAAGCAAACAAACATTCACAACATATATAACATAAATAAATAATAAAAATACATCATTGTGTGCTTTTAGGTAAGAAACATCATGCATGTTTTGTCCTAAAGTATTAATACATGTAGGAGAGTCAAAGTTACCAAAAAAGATAAAGACCTAGACACAAAAAGGGGGAAATGGGAAGATGGTAAGTGGTGTAGCTGAGTTAACCTTAGAAACCCCATGTAATTGAGTGTTGCCTACATAGTCTATATACACCTCAGGCCAATGTAGTTCTCCTAAGATTGGAGGAATGGAAATTGATGATGCTAGTTAAGATGATGATGAGTAGATGAAATATACCCCACAAAAGTGTGTAAATGCATGAGATCATGATGAAGGATGATGTATAAATTTGACTTTACCCCAAACAGAGTAGAGAGTGGAATCCAAATATAGATAGGATGAAAAAATGGATAAATATTTTGTTGCTTTATATCTCTTTTAGTGTTTTTTGGATTTTTAAATTTTTACAATTTTTGTTATTTTTAGATTTTTAGGGATTTTTAGATTATCTAATATTTTTATATTTTTGGATTTTGAAGTATATATAAGGATAACCATGGGTTTATGTACAAGTGAATTTGTAATTAAATACAAGGTAAAACCATGACATATATACAATGAGCCACTAGTAAATAGAAAACCAACTCTTACAACAGACATAGATAATGATATAGGATGTGAAAGATATGGAAACCAACCAGATGTGGGACATGAAAGAAGGAATGAAGATTTTGAAAAGAGAACATAAATAAAATAATATATTCAAGGACTAAAATATAAGAAAATAGTTTATGGGGTCTTATAATGTCCTATTACAAAAATGATTTAACCTTTGAACCATGCCAAATTTGTTGTAACCTATAATACCTAAAGATCACTATCAAGGTAAATTTTTTAAAAGTATATAGGGATAAGGAGACATATGGGTGGAAGGATGTGGAACTACCCCCAAGAACTAGGGTACTAATAGACAATGCTTTGATGGATCAAGCATACAAGTTTTTGAGATGCGTGATGTTCATGGGTTCATCTAATTCTTACCCATATTATCTAGCCAATTAGTAAGAACTAGAGCCATACTTTGTTGTTATGATGTACAAACCCAACCAGTTAGGCTTAAAATTATCCTTATTTTATTAGTACACATTGGTTTTTTTAATTTTTATTTTAGTACAAGATCACCAACTTCAAAATTTCTAAATCTAATACATTTATGATAACTACATCATAGCTGATTCTGATATGGCTTGTGATGATTTAAGGTGGATAGCCATTTTTTGTCAGAGTTTTAGTTATTGTCGATGGGACACTCTATATTATTCATCATCAATGAGATTCTATAATAAAATGTGTAAATAGGGAAACTTGATCTCTATAAGGAGAATAACTTTTGATCCAAAGACCAAGGAGTATGGCATGACACATGTAGGGGTATAGATGTTGGTGTGATATGCCCATAGGGTAGGAAAAGATGTAGGTTCCAATCATATCTAGTGTCATTAAAAATATGATGGGTGAGCATCTAAGGCATGAATGTAATCTTACATCAACCAAAAATAAAGTGGTGTTTTTTTTGTTCATTTGTTTGTTATTTTGGCATGGTGAAGAGTAAGGGATAAAATAGATAAGTTTTAATTCAAATTAAAAATGGTCATTAAGAACATCCATCAACTTGAATTTGATTGCATATTTGGATTCTTCTTGAAACATTATGCAATTCCATAAAATAATCATCTCAACCTAAGTCCATATGCTCAAGTTATGGCTTTTAGAAGTTGGTGGCATTATCTTTGGTTGATGACATTATATTTTATTGGTGACATTATCTTTAGTTGATGACATTTTCTCTAGTCTAAAACATTATCTTTGGTTGGCATCATTGTCTTTGGTCCATGACATTATCTTTGGTTGGTGACATTGTATTTGGTTGGTGCATTGTCTTTAGTCAACAACATTGTCTTTAGTTGGTGACATTGTCTTTATTCCACATAATTTACTTTATTTAGTGGAATTATCTCACCTATGTATGAAATTAATATAGTGAATTTAACATGAAATTAAATGTTCCAAGAAGACCCATTCAAGTTTGATGTATCCACATAATACCATATCATGACTCTTGGAATTATTTATGAGTTGTTTTGATTTGTAATGCCTTAGAAGATAAAGAGTCATTTGGGAAAGTGGTAGGTTAGTCCATTCCATCCATAAATAGATAAATGGAATTTTTTTTAGAAGATTCATTTCACAAATATCATGGTGTGGTTTGGAATTTTAATTTTTCATCATTCATTGATTTTGAGGGGGCATTACACTCCCAGATTAAGGGTAGAAATATGTAGAAAATCAAATGTGGTAATATTTGTAATTCCTCCATGTTTTTACATTTAATATTATGGCATGGATGTAGGTGTGTGTATTCTGTTCAATGAAAAATTATATTTAATAAAATAATATACTATACACTTTGAGCCAAGTTTAATTTTGTGCAAATGTGTGTTCATGGAAATGGTAAACCATTATAACACAAATATTAATGGTTGTCCTTAACTAGATATCATACATAGTGCTGGCATCAAGTGGTATTAAATTAAGGTTTTTTCCTTGTGGTTTATGTGTGTGAAAATCCTTTATGATTTTCTTATAGGTTGTGAAAGAGAACTCTGCTTGAGAGTGTTGCAAGTTGTGAAATGGAAGCTTGAATAAGTTTGTTTTAGGTGTGAGAGGAGTCCTACAAGTTGAAAGGGAGTTTGAGAGGATATATTTTGAGTCTTTTGTAAGTTGTGAAAGAGAATCTTATTTATTTTCATGATATATGACACACATGAGAGGAGCATGAGAGATGGATGACTTGATGTAGATGTTTAAACTATTCTACGCAAGACTAGATAAAATGGGAATGATTGCACAAAATGATGTTATTACAGCTATGAGTGAAGATGATGAAGAAGTGGTAATGGTGGGGTTATTTTTTTGACAAGTAAGGTTGGATGCTTTAAAAAGAGGCCAAACAAGTGGAGGAAAAGATTCCAGTAAGAAAAAGTGACTGTCATAGGTCATGGTGAATGAAAGAATTAAATATATTAGTGATATTATTTTGTTTTATGGAAACAAGAGTCCTAAAAATATTTTAAAATGGATAGTTGAGCTAAAGATATATTTAAAATATGAGAATGTTGTAGACCACATGTCGATAAAATTTGCATGCAAGAGATTATGTGAAACTATAGCTACATATTAGAAATATCTCCAAGTGAGGTGATAAAATAAAGGTAAGAAAAGAATAAGTGGTTGGGAACAAAGGGTTTCCAATTTATTGGGTCATTCTGTACACCCAAAATTTCAACCACAATGGTTGAAGAAGCTTTAGGTGATAAGGATTTAGAGAACTGAGAAGAATAAGATTTCCAAGAGATGTAATAAGAATGGGAATTTTTCATGTGAGTAGATAAAGAGCACTTTGATAAGTAGCAAGGTTAAGTTTGAAGAGAAGATTGTCTTGAATGATAACACAAAGGTGGGGCTTCCATGTGAGGAACCCAAATCTAATTTTTAGAGTAACAAGGTAGATGAGAGATAGAGTAGCTTATGGAGAAAAACATCCTCATGCTAGAGGATATGGAAGTGATATTTATTGAACTAAAATAAGGAAGTCCATTATGTCATCATGGGAAAGAGTTTTTGGTTTCTCGTGAGTTGGAAATTTTTTAAAATCATCTTTGGTTAGTGATGAAAATGAGTTTTTCATTAGTCTTTTGGAGAGAATAAGAGTTGAGGATAACCAAGGAATGGTACATGTTTATGTAAAGGAAATATTCGAGGTGAATGAAGAGAGTAACCATGAAAAGTTGTAGGTTTACATGAAGGAAATAATAGAAGTGATTATTGTGAAAATATGTGCACACAAAGAGAGTATGGCTAAAAATAATCCATATGAAGGAGGTAAAAAAAATGAGAATGAGGTGAAAAAACCATATAGGTTGACACTATGGGGATTTTGAGAGTTTATCATGAAAGACTTATCCATAAAAAGCTGACAAGTAATGAAGAAGTTAACAACATGTCTTTGGGGCATGATGGAGCATTTGATGAGATGTTTATGGGAAATCTTGATTAAATTAATATCTTAGTACTATTCTAAGGGCCAAGTATAATTATAGAGGTTTAAATAAGCTCAAGCTTAATTATAATCAAACTTATAACATGGAGATGAAGGCTGAGATGGGGAAATTATGTTTGATATCAGCTTAAGCATATATTGAAAAACATGATGTTGTAGGTGTGAAGGTAATGAGTAAGGTGGCATTAAAAGGGGGATTATAAAGTAAAGAGTGGGATTTTATTGAGCTCACCAAATGTGAGGAGGATTTTTTAATTTATATGGTAGTGATAAGATACAGATAAAAAGATGAGGTTGCAACATAGATGGAGAAGTTCCTTGGCATAGTAATGCAAACACCAAAAGATGAAGAGGTAAAAACCATCCTTGAGGTGGTACTAAATATTATGGGTTATCATTTGGATTCAAAAATGTATGAAGAGTTTGTTGTGATGATATTAGGGATTAAAGAGGAGATGTAAACCATGAGAGAAGAGCTAAAAATGAGGAAGGGTGATAGAACAAGTAATCCAATAATAGGTTGGATAATGAGGAAACAAATTCAAGAAGGATTTAGGAGGAGGTGGTTTGTCATTGGTGGGTATGATCCCACAAGGGAGAGTAAGATGAAAGAACCAACATCTTAGCTGAGGTGGTTGAATAAAGGTGGGTTTCAACCCATAAACATATGGGAAAAAAGATGTATAAGCCTTTGGTAGAGGAAGAAGGACTATGGTGGGTATAATCCTACAAAGGAAGGAGAATATGGTGGGTTTAACCCCAAAACATGATGAGTGAACAAAGGTAATGAGAAGAGAACATATTTGAAACCAAAAAGAAGGAGCTAGAAATGGTCAATAAAGAAAGACTATGAGTTGAAGTAATTAGTTTGATGAAAGGGAATTCTAAGGCCATTTTGATTTGTGGAAAAAAGAGTGGGTTTACCACTTATTCCATCTATGTGAACAAAAATTCACATTTTAAATACCTCAAGTGTCTGATGCAGGAGCATCCAAGATGTATAATTAATCTTATATCACAAAAAATAGAGTGGTTTATTTTTTTTGTTCATTTATTTGTTGGTTTTATATGGTGAAGATGAAGAGATAAAATGGATAGGTTTTAGGTCAAATGAAAAATGGTTATCAAGAACATACATAAACCTATATGTGATTGCATATTTGAATTCTTATTGAAAGTTTATGTAGTTTAAAAAAATATCATCTCAATATGAGTTTGTATGCTCAAGTTATGGCCTACAAAAGTCAATGACATTGTATTTGGTTGGTGATATTATCTTTGGTTGATGGTATTGTATTTGGTAAGTGTCATTATCTTTGGTAAGTGGCATGGTATTTAGTTAGCAACATTGTCTTTGGTTGATGACATTATATTTGGTTAGTGGCATTGTCTTTGGTTGGTGGCATTATCTTTGGTTGGTGATATTGTCTTTGGTTCATGACATTATATTTAGTCAACATCACTATATTTGGTCAATGACATTGTCTTTGATTAGAAACATTGTCTATGATTAGTGGCATTGTCTTTGGTTGACAACATTGTATTTGGTTGGTAGCATTGTCTTTATTCCATAGAATTTCCTTTGTTCAATGGCATTGTCTTGCCCAGGTCCAAAATTCATAAAGTGAAATTAGTATGAACTTTAATGTTCCAAAAAGACCCATTCAAGTCCATTGTAGTTGTGTAACACCATATCATGACTCTTAGAATTATTCATGATCTATTTTGATCTATAATGCCTTGGAAGGTGAAAAGTCATTTGAGAAAGTGTTGAGTCAATCTATTCCCTCCATAAATGGAGAAATGAAATTTATTTTAGGGATTCCTCTACTAGATATTATGGTGTCATTTGAAATTGTAATTTTTAATCTTTCATTGATTTGAAGGGGGTTTTATGCTATCAGATTGAAGGCAAAATTCAATAGAAAACTAGATGTGGTAATTTTTATCACTTAGGAATACACCCTTGAGATAATGTGTGCTTGTTATCACTCCTATTGACAAAATGGAAACTCTCCAATGTGTGGGTGGCTTCATATTGGAGATAATATCTAGATAAAGGGATGGTTACCTTTGGTAGACTCAACCTAATTCACTATAAAATCTCTAATTTAGTGATTTCTTAATTAGGAAAAGGGTAAAAGGAGAAATACTCAAACTAAAATTGAACATAAAAATTGAAAATTTGGGGTGATGCACCAATGTTATAGTAGATTATGACTATAATTGACACACTTAAGAAGCCAAATAACTTACACACATTCAATTCATATTCATACAATGACTCTTACATCAGTATTTCATACAAAGGTCTTCATACACATTTACACTAGCATGGAAAGAATGAACATTGATTGAATTCACTTCTAGATTAGGAATAAATAAGACTTAGAAACTTGATATGGCCTGAAATAATTATTATATGCTGCATAAAGGTGAAAAATACAAGACATAACCATAGAAAAATCAATCATTCACCAAGTTAAATCAATGAAAATGAGGAACACACTTCATGAACAGCCTGAAAATGGAGTAAAAATAAGATTCTTATTGATTCAAAGGGGATGTAGTATAAAATTTTGGTAGAGTTTATACATATACAAAATCATAATCCTTATCTTTCAAAAAATGAACATACACATATAAAAAGGAGTTAGAAGAGAGGAGAAAAAACAACCCCAAACTAGGGATGAGTCATCATGCCTAGTCATCCTTCTCTCTTCCTTTCTCAACCACTAAAATCCTATGTATTACATGCTATATTTTAACCTTATTCTCTTGGAAATGGAATAGGAGGGAGAGGTAAGCTTGTTTGAATGCATTGAATAAGTCATAGATCCTCATTCATGACATATTTTGAAAGGCATTGCTCTCCTTGCATGCCTTGATGGCCTTCAATGCTTAAGAAGTCTTGATCATCTAATTTTAAATATCTCAGTCAACTTCCTTGATACTCTCCATATTTTTAGTGAGTGGATTTAACTATCTTCCTTGTCTCTTGGATTTTGACCCACCCATGCATCTAGATTCTTGCTTGTATGTTTTTCTCTCTTTACTTCCTCAAATAGCTCCAAGGTGGCATAGAAGTGAGTTATTTGCATGTTGTTCTTGATCAATTAAGTATCCTCCATAAATAAAGGCCTTAGATTATTTTTCAAGTCTTCAACTAAACCCTCCATTATTTCAAGATGCTTCTCCACCTTGATAGGGCTATTTGAAGGTGATTTAACTTATTTAAGAATAATGAAGTTTTCTTCCTATTTTAGTTAAGGGTCTGGATTAATAAATCAGTATAGAATATAGAAATAAATATAGTCATAATTTATGCAACTATTTGTCTTTTTCACCTTTATAAAAATAGCAATAAATAAGAATAAATATAACTTAGATAGAAAATAGACTAAGATGGCTGATATAGAGGTTGAAAATCGCTGTTTAGGGCTGGGAAGGTATCATAAACTTGAATCTATATTTAATTATATGAAAGTATAGGAGCATTGAAAAGTGGATGCTTTGGTTTCTAACACTATTATCTATTCCTACCACAATTACCCAAACTAATCACAAAGACTTGAAAATTTCTAGGTAGTTACACTGTGCCTATGTGAGCGTGCCTAAGAAAAGTTGAGCACTAGTTATCGATAAAACTCATTATGGAGCTGATTTTGTATTCAAACCATAACCCTCTATCATGATTGATAAAATGATATTTGAGTCACTTTAGAAAGAGGGAGGGTTAGTGTGAAAGATGTAATAAACATGCAATCTAAACCCTTTGTGTGGGCATGCTACCTACATACCAATACTCTAAATAGGGATCAAGCCATATGTAGTTCTCCCACTTAGTATGCTTTTTGAAATATTGTGATGTAGATAAAAATTCCAAATTGATAGTGTTTAAGGTGGCTAGGTACTAGTATGAGGATTTGAGTAGGTTTGTAGCTATGTTGGGTGACTCTATGCAAAGAATAGGGAAGTTTGTCTTAATGCTTTTTTTATATTCTTGATTTCTTTGTAAGTTTGGTCACCTCACTTTTTAATTGAGCTTTGAGTGGGTTTTTATAGGGAATAATTTTTCATAGGTCAAATGTATTAACAATAGGCCAACCTAATTAAGGATAAGGACCAGATGAAAATGACTATTGGGGTTCAAAGTGAAAATGGACAAGACCATAAAAAATGGGACACTTATCTATGTGTTGATATATTCCAAATGAGGTTCTCCTATCCTAGAAGATCGATACCTTGGGGAATAGGTTTGGCATAGGAAATATTGCTTAGCTAAGGTGGAATGACCATTCAGAAGGTTTTGGATGACTGGTAATGAGCAAAAAGGTGTCTAGAAGGGTCTCAAGAGCATGCAAAAAGGACCTATGGATGGGTTGTAACAAACCAAACTAAAACTACTAATTTGAACATTTTATATGATTACAGAAGGCTTCTTTATGTTGATTTAAATTTTTCTTCAAATAAATCTAAGGTGGTGTAGAAAAGAGAGAAAAGGTATTCTTAATTTTTTTAATAATCCTTATACCATTGAATATTTTTTAAACACAAACTCTTGACCTATTCTTGTTCTACAAATGTCTAAGAACACGATTGATTAACTTGTTAATGTTGTTAAAGATTTCTATGCATTGATGGAGCTTATTGTTATATAGTAATACTTTTCTTCCTCAAAATTGGAATAGAATTGAATTAATGTATTATTTATTGAGGTCCTCATGAATTATCCTTTTTTATAGTGCATTTTATGAGGAATAATCACATCTCTCTATACTGATCTTTCTTGGATATGTTCATCTTCTCCACTTGACAAGCCTGAAAAATGCACAATGAGAACTTGTAACTTGATGAAATTGAATTATTTAAATATAGGATGGGTATAATTAGTATTTTAAAATAATTAATATTGTGTAAAATACCTTCAAACCACACACACAACTTCAAAAAATGCCCTTTTGTGCTTTCTAGGCCTCAAGAAACCCTGATTGAAATTTGGGGGTATAAAATGAGTTATAGGCCTCACTAGACACTGATATTAGGTTAATTGGATAGGTATAAATGGGTAATATCTGGATAATTTTTAAAACATTTAAAATATTTCACCAAATTCTCAAATAAAAATTCTCAAAAATGTGTCTGCTTGTTACCTGTAGGGTTGCCTGGAGATGTTTTTCAATGATTTGAGCCTATTTTTCATTAGTTTTCATTGTATAAACATATATTAATAATTTAATAATAATTATACACACTCTCATATCATTATATTCCCTTAAAAAAGTCTATAACACTTATTTCACACTTCATCCATGAGCAAATTAGTCAAGAACCTTGATTTCCTTCATGGTGTAGACCCATGTTTTAATATTTTATCTATAATAAATGGATTTACAGATATTAAAATAATTTTAAATATTAAATGACATCAAAAAATACCTCCATGTTAATTTTAAAGAGATTTTACTTATTAAAACCTAAAATATGTACTTTTTAGTGCTTTCTAACATGCATTTTCTCATACTTGAATGACTGTAGGTCTAAGTTTTGGAATTTTATTGTGTTTTATGAGGAATAAATACCTAATTAATATTTAATTTTAACTTTTATGAGCACATATAAAAATTAAAACCATTACATACCTTCAACGAATCACTTAAACCTCTTAAAAAACCCCTTTTTTGACTGTCTCCCTTGCATTCTTAAAACCCTGCAACCTGTACCTACACCTTCCACCATTATTTGAATTTTAAATTTGATTAAGGTTATTTATATCCCATAATATCTTAAATAAATTTAATTTTTTTGTAAATATTTTAAAAATGTAGTTATATTGCCTGAAACTGAGCTATTGGGGTTTTATAAGGGTTTTAGAGCACTATTCCTTCTTAAAGATGGTTCATAAAGATAATACAATGTAACATAAAAATAATGAATTTAATATTTAGGTAATATTGGCACATAAATTCCCATAATATCATTTTAATTAATTATTATTTTCCTTCATGAACAAAAAATTTGAAAATAACCCTTACTAGCTTACAACTAGCTTGATGGAGATATGGAAGAAACTTCTACCATTTTTGGAACTATGAGATGTTATTTAGAATTATTTTGGATTTTTTAATGCCATATTATGTTTTGTATATATTATTCATCACTCCATGAATAGAGTCTTCAAAAGGACCTGCACATAAGCAACTAAACGTGTCAAGATGCCTTTTTGCACTTTGAACCTCATTTGCACTTATTCATTCTTTAAAGATGTTTGAAAGAAATAAAAAACAACATGGGAATATTAAAATGAGATTTAATTTACTGATGATAGCCTATAATTCATCCCCTATCATATTAAATGACTTTAAATGACCTTTAAGATAATGAACTTGTCTCACTTTACAAGATATTTCCAAAGGTTTTAATAGACTTTGTAGAAACAAGTTAGATTTAATTTACATTAAATTTTTTAAATTTATATTTCCAAAACATGATATATACCACTAACCAAAACTAAATGACCTCAAATTGGTTTTTCACATACCCTTGACCAATGGTGGCAAAATTTTCCAACATTCTTGGTGACCTCTTGGGGATGTTTTCCTAATAAAAACTCAAGACTAATAACCTTGTCAATTGGGATATGGAGTCATAAAAATCATCACCAAATATTATTTTAACATGATAAACCCTAAAATAGATTTCATGAAAATTTGAAACTAAAAATGCCTTCTCCAAGCAATAACAACACTTGTGCATAAGCACTTAGGAAATTGAAAAATAATATAACTACTAACTAAAAATGTGCAAGATAAAACTTTGAGGAAAGTTAAAAAATAAAACTATTATGTACAAGGAAGAACCTATCTTCAACAACAATGATTAAGATTAATCCCATTGATTAGGATTGGGAGCTCTTCACCATCCATATTGTCTAGTTGGAAGGCATTGTGAGGCTTGGAATTGGAAATCATGTAAGGACCACTCTAAAGTGAGTTAAACTTCATGTGTCTTCCTCATTTGGCCCTACCATCATCCCATTTGAGAACCAAGTCACCTTCCTTAAATATCCTTGAATATTCTCTTCTATCAAATGTTTTTTTCACTTGTGCTTAGTGCATCTCTATAGCTAATAGGTCTAATTTTTAATTTCTTCAAACTCCATAAGTTCAACATATCTCAATTTTATAGGCTCGCCCTCCAATAATTCTAGCTGATGCATTAGTTCCAAAGAAGGGAGCTCAGGTGAGATTGAAAATCTAGCTTCTCTCCCATACACTAGCTTGTAGGGTGAATTGGCAATGGACCTCTTGAAGGTGATCCTATCAGTCCATAAAGCTGAATTTAAACTTAAATGTTAATTCCTTTGATTGTTTTTAATGGTTTTCCTAATTATCTTCAATAAGTTTTTGTTAGTAGACTTAGTAGGGCCATTTCCTTATGGATAATAATTGGAATAAGTGATGAGATACATGCTATTTTGAGTAGCCCATTGACTAATTTTCACCCTTACAAATGCCATAGAATTATATAAAATTATAGTGGAAGGAACACCAAATCATGTGAGCAAATCTTCATATAAGTCCAAGACATTATTCATTTACTTCCTTTAAATCCACTATTTCTATCCATCTAGTAAAGTGATTTGTGGATATAAGAATCCACTTGTGTCCCAATATAGAATGTGGATTAATGAGACTAATGAAATCCAAACCCCATTAGATAAAGGGCTGAACTACTAAAATAGGTTTGAAGAGGTAAGGCAAAAAACTTTTACTTTCTTACAAATAATGCATACTTCTTGCACTTTCTTACCCAAGCATGACAATATCTTAAAATGTTTGGCTAATAATATCCACCCCTCATGATTTTGAGGGCTATGTTCCTTGTTTAAAATTGGCCTCTACCTTGTCCATCATGAAACTATTCAATTAATCTTTCAACTTGACTTGGCTCTATGCATCTCAATAACATGTCATTAACATCCTTTTTGAAGAACACATAATCAACAAGTAAAAAAAGAATAGATCATATCCTAAAATACCTTTTCTTTGAAAAACTTAAGTTTGGAGGATATATACTAATTTTAAGGTGACTTATAATATCTTAAAACCAACTTGATGAAGGTGTATGATTATCTGTAATATCTTCATCGTTCAAGACCAAAACTACCTCTTTACTTTCTTGCAAGTCTTGAGCTAAATGATCACACAACCCTTTGCCTTTAATCAACTTGTTTACCTTTATTTACACATAATATTCCATGAACCTTGCTATCCACCTTGCTATTTTTTAACTTATGTCCTTGTTCAATAAAAACTCTTTGATGCAAGGATGGGAAACCATCACATGGATATTTTTGGTAGATAGTAGGTGCCTAGAATTTTTGAGACATGATTATGGAAAGCACATGTTTCTCAACAAATTTTTACCTTATTTCATACTCTTGCAAGACTTAACTAAAAAATGCTATGGGTTTCTTTAAACCTTGCTGATTTTGTTATGTCAATATTCCTAAAATTATATCAACATTATCATATACATACAACAAAAAATACTTTGAAAAATTAGGATTGAGAAGAATGGAAGCACTAGCTATGGCTTGCTTGATTTCTTTAGAACTTTTCATGCCTTCCTTGGTTCAAGTAAAAATTTGATTTTTATAGAGCATAATTATAAGAGGCCTTGAAAAACTTGAAAAATTAGATATATAACTTCTTATAAAGTTAATATTTCCAAGGAAACTTTGAAATGCTTTTTTATGCTTAGGCAAGGACAAAATAAGAATAGAGTCTATTCTTTCTAGGTTAACACTCAAACCATGCTTATAAATAATATGACCAAGGATTTTACCTTCATGCATTGAAAAAACACATTTATTGGGGTTAAGTGACACCTCATATTGCCTACATATCTTAAATACCTCTCTAAGATGAAGCATGTGATCACTTATCTTATATTAAAAACTTGTAACATCGTCCAAATACATAAGAACAAACCTATTGATCAAACTTTGAAAGGCCATATCCATTACTCTTTAGAATGTTGCTCCTATATTAGATAACCCAAATTAGCATTTTTTGGTATGAAATGGTGCCCCTCTTGGTGGTGAATGCTATTTTAAACTGATCTTCTTCTTTCACAAGTATTTAGTAATACCCACTCTATCCATATAGAAATAAAAACCTCTTTGAACCAACCACTATCTACAGTACTTGTTCCATTAATGGCAAGGGATAATGGTCCTTGAATGAGACCTTGTTTAATTCATGGAAGTCCACACAAAAATCTAATTTCTCCATTCTTCTTCCTCATGGGAACAAAGTTAGCCACCCAAGTGGAATGCTTTACGGGAAAGATGATAGTTGATTCAATTAATTTGTGAAGCTCTATTTTCATCAAAGGTTCTAGCTTTGGTTTGATTGGTCTTTGTATTTGCCTCACTAATTTTGTATCTGATTATAGTTCAATGGTGTGCTAAGCCAATCTAGGAACAAATACTTTTAAATCACTATACTCCCATGCAAACACATCACCAAACACTTTACATAAATCAATGAAGGATTCTATTTGAGCTTGAGAGCTTTCC
>JARHVA010005156.1:1260000-1290000 GCA_037957365.1 Torreya grandis | reverse complement strand
ATGATTATAATGTATTTTTATGCTAGAAATGAGTAATATAAAGCCCTGATTGGGTAGTTTTGAAAAATCCTAGGTACACACTTAGTTTGAAAAAATAGAAAACTTGGATAATTCCTCATATGGAAAGTATATGATGGTGGAACTGGGATCCTTGGAACCATCACGTGATCTCACAAATAATGGAAACCATTTTCCAAATGTTGGGTTTACATGTGAATGGCTAGAATGGATTATCTAGTGCTCAATGTGGTTTGTAAGATATATTGTACTCACCCATGAATGATGATTATTGAAAGAAAAGTAACCATAAAATTATTGGTTACTATCTTCTATTAGCATCCTTTGATTAATGTCCTTAAGGTTGTGTATGAGACATAACACTTATAGTGGAAAATTCCACTTTTAAACTATAAATCTAGGTGTAACTTGGTTAGATTAGACTATTTAAATTGTTAATCTTAAGTTGCAAGTCCGTCTTTGATGACACAAAAGTGAATAATGACCCTAAAAGGGTTTCTATATTCATACTTTTAGACTAAATTAAATAATAAATACATAAACCTAATGAACTAATAATTTTAATCCTTTTTTGGAGTGTAGATGTCACTCTTATTATATTACTTGTATGTTTTAAACTACACATCCATAAGGGTGGTTGAAAATGGTTATTTTTAGGTGTGTTGTGAAAAAAATATCAACTTTGCCAATGCATTTTATAAGCTAAGAGTAGGTTTGAGTTGGAATCCTATTGCAAAATTAGTTAATAACCTTTTAATGTAAAATAAATGACTTTATGAATCATAAAAATATACATTTTGTACCTAATTTTTAATATTAATAGAATCTTGTGTTAAAAAAGAGTGCATATAGCACCCCATTTTGGTGTTATAATGGGAAACCTGAGATGAAAATACATTTATTGTTATCTTGACATGAAGCTTGGTGTTGTTTATTTTTTGGTAAGGTTTTTAAAATTTAAGCAAGGTAAATCTGAATATTTCCATTATTAATGGTTGTTATACCCTCATGCCATGACTAGAAGTAAATAGGTAGTAATCCCCCTATTCTTATTATTGGGGTATGAAATTATGCATTAGGAATGACACTATTTTTGTTATAATTAATTAAATTTACCAAGTTGTTACTTATTTGATGGATATTTAAAAATTCATGTTTCTGTGTTGTGGAATATTTTGTGAAAAGAGTGTTATTACTTTGTGCCTAGTTTGAAGAAGGATGTTTCCAACTTTGGGGAAATATGTTTGGAATGTCAATGTGTAAAGTTTGAACACTACCATCTTAGGGGTTTAACATACCCAAATGACATACCAAAAGACAAACAAGCATTGGTTTTACTTGATTTTATTGTAAGACTACCTAAATCTCGTAGTTGGCATGACACTATCTTAGTGGTAATTGAAAACTCAACCAAGGTTTGTCACTTTATTGTTGGTAATTTGACTGATGAGGCTACTATTTTTTTATGAATTTTTTTTTTAAGAAATGGTTCTATTGCATGGAATGTCAGAAGTCATTATATCCATTTAGTCGAGTTTGCTTATAAAAACTCTTATCATTCTACAATAAAAAATGGCTCCTTTTGGATCCCTGTATGAGAAAAAATGTATAAATCCACTTTTATAAGATAACTTAGAGAACCAATCCATTACTAATCCAAAATTGCTACTAGAATATAATGATCAAATGGCCATAATATGACATAATTTGAAGGCTACTTTTGATCAAAATAAGAGTTATGGTTATTTGAAAAGAATGTCTCATGAATTAGATATTGGTGAAAAGTTTTTTTTACATGTAATACCACATAAGAGTTCAATTAAGTTTGGGAAAACCTTTAAGTTGTCTCATCACTTGGTTGGCCAATTTGATAGTCAATAAAATCATCCCTATTACCTACCAAATGGATTTACCTCTTTCTCTGTCAAGAATTCATGATGTGTTTCATATTAAATTTTTAAGGGGATATGTGTGTAATCCATATCGTTTGTTGGATTGGAAAAATTTGTAGGTTATAGAAGAGGAAAAAATTAAGCTATACCCAGTGAAAATCCTAGGCCATCATAGCATTAAACTAAGAAACAAAAAAATCTAATAGGACCTGATATAATGGGACCCACTAGGTATAAGGAATGCCACATGAAAAGATACATATCTATTTAAACAACAAAAACTTTGGTTATTTTTATCTATCACCAAGATGGTTCCTCATTAATGGGAGGAGGATGTTAAAACCCAACTTGTATATCTTATTTTCATGAATTGATATATGTTTTCACCATGCCCTTATATTATTTGGTTATAATTTTGATATATTATTTTGTTGATATCATATTAGTGATGTCATAATATGATTAAAATCATGTTTAGCTGGCTATTGTTGACATTAGACTAAGTATTAAATCTATAGTTTATTTTTCAAATATGTTATTTTGGTTACATTATTAAGTTTATATACTTGTAGTATTCAGTTCAACTATATTGTCATATTATATAGGTATTGTTGATGCTCGTTTTTGAGTGAAATTGTAGGTATAGGTACATAAGCTATGATGGTGGTGGACTTTAGTGGTCAAGGGAAAATGGACAAGGGCAATGAGTAGTTGGGTAACTGATATAAGTAAAAATGGGTGTTATGTATTATTCATTAGTCACTAAGTAGTAATTTATCCATTTTATTATTATATAACTTCTAATATATTTTTCTCCTATTCTTATTTTCAATCATCTTCTCAATTTTATGTTAGGATATTTCATGCCTTGATCATTTTATCATTTTCCATTTTACCACTTGACACCAATGGTTTGTGTAAGCTCATTAACTTTTTTTTTAATTAAGTTGTTGATAGGCCTTTGTTATTGTTATCTTATTCTATTGTGCATAATTGTTAACATTGTTTGCTCATAGTCTGTTATTAGCTTATAGCTAATTGTGCCTATAATGTTTGTTTGAATGTTAATAACCAAGGGTAGAACTATTAAATTATTAGCTTGAGCTACTTGCATTGGTCGTTTATAAAAAAACATATAAGAATTGATAATGTTTGACATGTATAAATAAGGACTTTTAGTTTTTTAAAAGCCTCCATGTCTTAGGAATGGTAGTAAAAATGTTTAATGTTAATGTTAAATGGTTAATGTTTAAATTAATGTTTTTATTATGTCTTTTGACCCATGATAGGGTCATAAATTTTTATCCGCGTGGTATTATTACTATAGCAAATATTTAGTGTTATGAAATGATAGATTTTGGATGGGGGTCATAAGGTTTGGACCCCCAAATAAATGCCATCATGACCAAAATGTTTTTATCTTAGAAGTTAATCATTTCATTCTTGGGAGTTTAGAACATTTCAATGAAGATGGGTGTAACTACCAAAACATTTGGCTGAAGAGCTAGCTTAGAGAGGCATGGGAGAAATGGAGGAGAGATTTTGAGAAGATAGAAGAAGATTTTTTGAGAGAAGGATGAAATAGTAGGTAATATATGGTAGTGGGAGGAAGCAATGGAGGAAGGAGAATTAACAACTTAGGCTGCAACTACAAGAAATTGGGCAAGGTGCTTGGGAAGAATAAGAAGTTGGACAGTAAACAAGTTTTGTTTTTTCTTTCCCCTCCTATGTGGGAAATAAAAAAGTAAGTGATGTATATTTATTTGGTAAATAAAAAAGAATGAATTCTTTGATTTCATTTTTAGTTGTAAAAAACAAAAGGATTGTTTGAAAGATCATTAGGAATTCAATAGACTTCTTGATGAGCCTAAAAGGGTTCGAAATCAGTTATAATCAATATAAAAGTCTATTTCAATAATATTTAGTTCTAGTTTTGATTTTAGTTACTTTAAAAATCTGGTTTTTTAAATCTGAAAATGAGTCCTCATTTGTAAAATCCTTAAAATATTATATTTCCTATCCATATCATAATGCTTAGATAAATAATTTTTTCAGTTTCATTTAGTTGGATGTAGGGTATTAGTTGGGTTATATTGATTTATTTTTTCATTTTTCCTTTTGAGGTATCTTGACCCTATAGAGGAATTTACCATACTTAACTAGCTAGGTTTTCATTCTAATTACATGTTTGCATAGTTGGTTAGAATAGGGTTTGAGATTATTTTTATTCAATAAAATATTTCTTAGTGGTTGGGTTTTTACTCAACATCAACAAAATGTTTTAAATTATTTTATTACTTCTTAGAGTGGCTGGGTTGAGTTTATTTGGGTTTTATTTAGCCTACCAGTTCACCATTTTGGTTGTGGTTAAATTGCATTATAGTGTATAAATATTACATGGTGTTATGAGTTTTCAAAGCAAAGGTTATTATTAAAATATTAAGATCCTTGTGATTTTATCTGATATTATTTTACAACTTTTTTTTAGATTGACCCAGCCATATAAAGATATCATATAGTGATTTACCACCTATTATTGGTGATGAAATTATTACACCTGAATAGTTGGCTAAAGGGAAGGGCAACTAAAAAATTTGGTGTTGTGTTACACGTTTTCAAGTATATTCATTATGTGAATATTTATTACTTTATTATTGGCTATAGAAGATGTTTTTGTATCACTTGAAGTGATGGATTTTAATATTAAAATTACGGTACACCTAGAACCTAAGATGAAGGTTGATGGAGTTCAACTGAATATATAGTTGAAACCTATAAACCTTCATAAAATAAATAAAAGTTACCAATCTGTGTATGTATGTTGGTGTTTATACTTAATCTGAAGTTGTTGAATAATTATTGGTTGAAGTAATTGCTATAAATTTAGTGACATATTTTATCCATTGTTGATCATAATCTTATCCCAAAGACCCAAAATCAGACTCCACCTCCTAGTTGATGGTTGGGGTGGTAGGGGTCACTGATTAGGGAGCTCATAAGACATATCAAGTCAGGATGGATCATGTAGACAAGTTATATTACTTAGTTGATTATTTGTGTAATTTGATAATTCACTGTATTGTTTAATTTATTGTATTAGATATTGTCATTATATCATGTTTTAGAAACATAAAATGACACTTGGATTGAATTATAAAATCAATACATGACTAGATTAATAATACTATTCATTCATTTATTTAAACACTTTTTATGTTATTCATTTATTGAATTGGGTGTATACCTCCATTTTATTAAAGGGTTAAATAAGTACAAGTTTAAGTTACTAATTACTGTCAAATGAATTTAGTAGATTTAGTGTTAACAATTCATTTATTAGTGGTTAAAAATTTGATTTTAATGTTTGAAAAATTAATCTATTAAGTTGATTTATTTGCTTAAAACGATTGAGTAGAAGCATAGAAATTGTAACTACTATAATTGCATAATAAATGGATACACTTGCTTATTAAATTGAAGTTGTTATATTGTTGTTTTAGGACTTTTATAACATAAATTCTAAGTTCTTTTGAATTCCAATAAGGAAATATGTTAGAGATTAATTTCCAACCATTAAAATCCATTTTATGGCATGATAATAAATTATTGATACATAGATGTTCTTTAGTTCTTTTGGCATGTTAAAACTATATAAATAGATTTGCAAATTAGTCATATCCTAATTAGTTAAGTTATTTTTCTTCTATTATAAACTTCATCATTACAATACTTTAATTCCTTATGAGATAAAAACTTGTTACTCCACTTGTTTAATATTTTTTATCCAAGTTCAAAGAATTAAAAATTATTATTGGATTTAATATGAATATTAAATTAGTTCCTGAAGTTAGATTATTTTTGTTGTATTCTCCTTGTCAAAACAATAGAAGTAATAATACTTTTCAGTCATGCTATTTTGTGTAATTCATTCTAAATGTTGAAATGAGTTTCTTGAGTTTTTAAATAAGAAAATTAATCATTATTAATTGTTGGAAAATATACTATTGTTGATATTTATAATTCTTAAATCTCAATGAAATAATACAAGGTTTTCAAATGTGCGTAGGGTGTCAATATATACTCAAGGTATTTTTTAGCTTATATTGAGTAGTTGTTATTGCTTCATGGAATTTAACTATTCAATTTATATAGTATTATGATCCTCCAAATAACTTATATGATCATAATAAATTAATTGATCATCTCATGAAAAATAAAACCATTCTTGGGCCTAAAGTATAATGAGCCTCTCAGTACATGATAATAGTTGCTAAATTTGTAAATTGCTAGTATAAATGGCTTGATGTTCCTAAAAGAAAAAATCATGGAACTTAAGGTGAAACACAAAAAAAATTATAAATCATATAAACTAAGTGGTATAATTTTATGATTCTTACATTAAGTACCAATAAATAGTAATTAACACTTGAGAGGTATAAGTCTCTAAGTGGCTAATTACCAGGTGGTCTAGTAGGAATAAGTAACCACTATAATCAAAACCATAATATTCACTTATAATATTTATAATAATCTAATTTGATTTCATTAGACTATAGTTATGTGTAGAATGAATGTGTGTAGTACTAAGATCCTTCGGACTATATATAGATCATTTTATGATGATCTAATTAGGGATAACACTACAATGGCTCTTTATTTACAAGAAACATGCTAAATACAGATCCTTATTTTAAACTCATGGATTTTTAAGTGTATTCTTAAACTACTAAACTTGTTGAAAATACACCCAAAATTAACTTAGTTAGAAAAAATACATTTTCTTCATTACAAACATTGGCTTACAAAAGAACATTGTATGAATAAAATATGAATTCCTATTAGTAGATACTTCCCTAATACTCCAGGAAGAGAATAATCTACCCTGGACTATACCTAGACCTACATATATGTAAGTTTCTTAGATAGGAGAATAAAAACTAGGTGGTTGTATTAGGAAGGTATTTGCCACCATATAGTTATGAGATTTTTGTTATGGATCACATATCGATACACTTTGAACCTTATATAGATTTCCTAGGGTAGTAATCTTCCCCATATAATTATCTAAGGGTAAATACCCTAGTTAATGGTTTCATGTACATAAATGTGATTATGGGGATTGTGGTAGGTCACACAAAGATAGGTTATATGTAGCAATATCAATTCCCTAATTTTACTATGAACTCTGAAACAAAGGATGATTAAATTTTCTTAGGGGTCCTTTCACGATGTTAACTTAGAAAAATCCTTGGCATTTCCTCTAAATACATCGCGACTTCACCCTTTAAGAAATGAAAACATCATTTTCTAGAGACACATCAATGACATGTCATAAGTCAATCTAAAGTCACCTACTAATTCATCATAATGTAGCATTATAAGTTATTGTTTATAAGTATACCCTAATTTCACCGTCTAAAAATACCTCCCTTATGTGACTTTAAATCAAACATAAGGGTTATATTTAAAAAAAATAAAAACCTACTTGACTTTAAAATGAGTTTAAGATTAATTTATTTGGAAAATTGAAAAGGTCTAAATGTTTTAGTGTGTATATCAATTCATGTGTCAATATTCTATTAGCTCTGACTATCTATGAGATATGCAAGTTTTAAAATTTATTTTTGAAATGCCAATATTCCTTAAAATGTCATAAATAATTCCTAAAGGTCCAAAAACTACAAAATGACCATTGGTTTGAATAAAAAAGTGTCAAATGTAAAATTTACACATGAGAACCATAATTTCAATTGTGAAGTTTTAAAAATGACTATGTACTAACAATATTATCTTTTGAAAAACTATATTCTAAATAATAACTCCTCAAACTTTAGAATCAATTTGATTAGACCTAAAGTAGCAATAATTTTTAATATTTACTAAAATAAATTTTAACTATATTATTAGATTTATTACTCAAATGTTTTTCTTACTAGATATACAACATGTAGAAATAAGAAAACGAAATTAAATGCAATAGAAGGGTATGCACCCTTTTTATTGAATAGGGAAAACACTATTAATATAGGTTGTGCACACTTTACACTAGATAGGGAGTGAATTCTTTGTTCTCAAATTTTTGAAATATATTTCATTACCTCCAAAAAGGCATTATGAAGGACATGTATCCTTTGCATTACTTAGGGTGTGAGACCTTTAAGTTTGTGATGCAGGAGCATCTGCAATGGCTACCTGAAGACATGGTCATGATTAAATTCGAATTTTGATAATTTTTATTTTCCCTCTAATATGTTGTTACTGAGGAGTAATTGTAAAAACATAAAAGTAAAAAGTTATTGTTGGGGCTGTTGAGGAAATCAGGGAGAAATGGTTGAAAATATTTTCATCCTTAGCATATTGTTAAAGATTAAAAACTATATTTTGATTTTCCTTAAGCCAAGTTTGGCGTAGAGGTTTGGAGGAGGTTTTTAAAAACAAAAGAGAAAAAAAAAATTAATGGAGAGGAAGGTAGAGAAGAGGAAAAAAGAAGAGGAGAGAGTAGGACATAGAAGAGAAGGAGAGTTATGTAGAAGTAAGAAGAAAAGAGAGGAGAAGGACAAAAGGCATTCCTTCATGGCCATGCATCTACAGAAGGCAGAGATTAAAAGTCAAATGAAAATGTTATGAATGAGAAAGAGAAAGAGGATCTCAAAGGATGTAAACAGAAGGAGAAAAAGAAGTTACAGGCGGAGTGGAGAAGAGCAGCAAAAGTTTTCAGCCTTGGAGGGGTAGATGGTTATGTCTCTGTTGAAGTTTTTCCTAGGCTTGCTCTCGAGATAGAACAGACAATTGAGGCTGCTAAGTGGTTGCACAAAAGAGTCAATCAACGTAATGTCTATATAAAGATTCTAACAACAACATAATGCATTCCTTCTATAAAGAAAGTTATCTCTCTTGGTATCAGCGTTAATGTTACTCTAATATTCTCAATTCCACAGTATGAAGCGGTAATTGATGCATACCTAGACGGTCTAGAATCTTGTGAGTCAGAAGGACCTTTCAAAGGTCACGAGTGTTGCTTCCTTCTTTGTAAGTCATGTTGGCACACTTATAGACAAAAATCTTGAAACAAATTGGAATTGAGATTGGATCTGAGGCTGCACTTTCCCTTCGAGGAAAGGCTACCAGAGCACTAGCCGCTTTTGCTTACAAATTGTACCAGGAAAATTTCTCTGGCCTGCGATGGGAGGATCTTGAAAAGAAGGGAGCAAGAAAACAAAGAGAGTTGTTGAAGGTGAACGTGGGCAGGGGCTTAGTCTTATTCGGGCTCCACATTATTCAGTAAGTGAAAAAAAGAAAAAAATCTTTGCAAAGGATTCATTTATGTTTGTCTTTATTTACACAGCCCATATAAACCATGTTGAATAGTATGTAATTATAGAGGAAGCCTGGCATTTCTATTGATGAAACCGACAACATAGAGGAAAACACTATGGAGGTTGTTTCTGATGAGTACCATTTGCATGAGATTGATGAGGATCACACAAAAATATTGCTTGATCCTTCCCCTATGGCTCTAAAAGAAAGGAATATATGTGTGCAAAGGATCCTGGCAGCTAGAAAGGTTGTTGCAAATTTATTGGAAGCGGGAAAACTATGAAGCTATAATACTTGAAGATCATGATTTTGCTGAAGCAAATGAAATTGAGCATGCACTGTGTCACTTGCATTATAAGTGAATTGAGGAATTTAGAGCTTGAATGCGAAGTGATGTTGTGACAGTTGGTGGTAGCAATATAGCTCAGGGAAGTAGAAGTGTTGCAAGACAAGAACAAGTTAATAAAATCCGATCTATTTTCAAAAAATTTCTTTCTGAGGCAATGGGATTTTACCATGAATTAAATCTAAAGATTAAATCTTTCCAGGTTCATAACTATGAACTCTACAAGGTCTTTTTGATTTTGTATGAAGCTACATTTCAGTCTGAGGATAGCCCTGCTATCATTTGGTATTAGAGCAATGAAGGATAGTTTCATCATTTGGTATCAAAGCAGTGCAAGGATAGTTTCATCATTTGGTATCAGAGCAGTCCAAGGATAGTTGCATCATTTGGTATCAGAGCTTGAAGCTCTTGGGAATTGGTCATTTGTTGATGGTTATGTTTTCTAATGAGTTGTTACAGGATTTAGAAAAAGGATCAGCATGACAAAGTACTAGAAGACCCTATGGAGGAAAGGTATGAGTAATCTGTGATATTTGATTTGAGTTTATTATGTTTTAGAAGCAATCAAGTGAAGAAGTTACAGGTTCAAGACAGTCAAGCCATTGAGGCTTAAGAGGAGAAGAAGCCAAAGAAGGTTTAGTGAAGAGCTAAGAAAAGCTCCAAAAGAAGAGCATAGTGAATGCTCAGGAGGAAGATCCAAAGCAAGGTAAGCTTGGATTTGTGATTTGTGTTTGTTGAAGTGTTGTATAAAGAGTTGCTATAGGATTGAGAGAAGGATCAAAAGACTAGGATGCAAAAGGCCTAGGTGAGATCAAGGAGATTGTCAAAAGACTAGTCAAGGAGAAAAGGCTTGGGTGAGACAAGGGATCAAGAGACCAAGGTGGAAAGGACTTGGGTGAAGATCTCAGAGATGGAGATATTGCTGAGGAAAGAGTAGAGTACCAAGGTACATGAGGGCATGAAGAAGGAAGCAAGCATCAAAGGTATGAACAGTTTTTTAATTAATAAAGAGATTGATAGTTTGAAAAGAGATTTAGCTGATTTTATAGATAGATATGAGTCTTGGATGCAAATGGATAAGCAAGCATGGGTATGGCCAATGAGGAAGAGGATGAAGTGGCCAATTGATCTCCTAATGAAGAGAAGAAGGCAAAATGAGATTTCCAAGAAGAGAGAAGCCCATAGAGGCTTGAAGAAGATAAGAAGGTTGCCAAGAGAGCAACAAAAAGAGGAAGAGGTGGAGAAGAAGGTTCTCATTGAGGAGAACAAGAGAGAAGAAAGAAAAGAGGAAGTTCTAGGAGGAGCACTTGAAAGGATGAGAGTGTTGATGAAGAAAGCATAAATAATCAAGAAGCTATACAAGTTAAAGAACTAATGGAGTAGCCCATTAAGGAGGTAAAGGTGAGTTCAAAAACTGATTTGTCTTATAAGCATGAAATTGTTGATATACATGTTAGAGAAGCAAAGAGAAAGGTGAAGTTTCCAATTAACCATGGATATGTGATGCCTAAATGGTGGAAGAATCAAACACCCAAGCAATAGGAAGTGCTGGTACGAGAGCATGGTTACAGGATGCCTAAATGGCTTGTGAAGTCAAATGATAAGAAGAAGAATCAAATGTGGGTGCCTAATAAGGCAAAGAGTGAAGAAGATGTGAGTGTTGAGATAGAAACACTAAGAATTCAATGGAAGAGGACTGAAGGTGATTCCAGCAGCCAAGAGAATGAAGATGAGAAAGAAAACTTCTCAAAGAATAATGAGGTAGAGCATGAGGATGCAAAGACGAAAGGTAAACAAATTGTTTGTAATAATGTTTTTGAATCCTTCAATGATATTTTCATGAGAAAAGAAAGATGGAAAGTGGCTATGTGGACTAATATGCAGCAAGGAGAGAATTCCAAATGGATGGAGGATGAGGAAAGGAGAAAGTATGCAGTAGAACAAACAAGATGGTTTCAAGCAGAGATTGAAAAGGGCAAGGAGACACAAGGTAAGGGTGCTTCAATTGTTTTTGATAAGTATATTGATGTTGATGAAGAAGTTGGTTATTGTGAAGACAAGCTAAGAAAAGATGAGATAAGAGGTAAAGGGCAAGAAATCCTTGTGAGTGATTAGCCCAAATTTGATGAAGAGAATAGTGAGATAGATGAGATCTTACTAAAGAAAGAGTTGAGAATGTTGGAGGAGCTATTTGGTCATTCAAGAGAGATGAATGAAGGTACAAGCCATGGTGAAGACACCATTGGGAAGAGTTAAGCAAGAAAAGAGCAGAAGAGTGAAGAGGCAAAGGCAGTTTTGATCAAGGAACAAGAACATGGAGACAGCCAAGAGGCTTCATGGCTTAAAGATTTTCATTCTAAGGTGGCTTTGAATGTTTTGTATGCAGGTATGAAGATTGATAAAGTGAATGACATACGTGAGTCATTGGAGAAGCTCATGGAACAAGAAGAACAACAAGAAGATCAAGAAGACATGTATGAAGATGAAGAAGCATGGAAGCAGGTGTTGGTAGCTGAAAAGGAGATGAGAAGGGCATATCTAAAGAGGAAGAAAAGCAAGAAGTTGAAGGACAAAGAATATCAAAGACAAACAGTGGTATTGGCATTGACAACAAGACCTTGGGATCCAGGTATACAAGTGAAGACTAATGTATGGAGGTAGCATTTCATTTGAACTAAGGTTCAAATTGCTCCTAGAGGGAGAGTATGATGCAAGAGCATCTGCAATGGCTACCTGAAGACATGGTCATGATTAAATTCGAATTTCAATAATTTGTATTTTCCCTCTAATATGCTATTACTGAGGAGTAATTGTAAAAACATAAAAGTAAAAAGTTATTGTTGGGGCTATTGAGGAAATCAGGGAGAAATGGTTGAAAATATTTTCAACCTTAGCATATTGTTAAAGATTAAAAACTGTATTTTGTTTTTCCTTAAGCCAAGTTTGGCATAGAGGTTTGGAGGAGGTTTTTAAAAACAAAAGAGAAAAAAAAATTATTGGAGAGGAAGGTAGAGAAGAGGAAAAAAGAAGAGGAGAGAGCAGGATGTAAAAGAGAAGGAGAGGTATGTAGAAGTAAGAAGAAAAGAGAGGAGAAGGACAGAAAGCATTCCTTCGTGGCCATGCATCTGCAGAAGGCAGAGATTAAAAGTCAAATGAAAATGTTATGAATGACAAAGAGAAATAGGATCTCAAAGGATGTAAACAAAAGGAGAAAAAGAAGTTGCAGGCAAAGTGGAGAAGAGCAGCAAAAGTTTTCTACCTTGGAGGGGCAGATGGTTATGTCTCTATTGAAGTTTCTCCCAGGCTTGCTCTCGAGACAGAACAGACAATTGAGGCTGCTAAGTGGTTGCACAAAAGAGTCAATCGCCATAATGTTTAGGTAAAGATTCTAACAACAACATAATGCATTCCTTCTATAAAGAAAGTTATTTCTCTTGGTATCAGCGTTAATGTTACTCTAATATTCTCAATTCCACAGTATGAAGTGGTGATTGATGCATACCTAGACGGTTTAGAATCTTGTGAGTCAGAAGGACCTTTCAAACGCCACGAATGTTGCTTCCTTATTCGTAAGTCATGTTGGCACACTTATAGACAAAAAGCTTGAAACAAATTGGAATTGAGATTAGATATGAGGTCGCACTTGCCCTTCAAGTAAAGGTTGCCACAACACTAGCTGCTCTTGCTTACAAATTGTACCAGGAAAAGTTCTCTGGCCCGCGATGGGAGGCTCTTGAAAAGAAGGGAGCAAGAAAACAAAGAGAATTGTTGAAGGTGAATGTGGGTAGGGGCTTGGTCTTATTCGGGCTCCACATTATTCAGTAAGTGAAAAAAAAATTCTTTGCAAAGGATTCATTTATGTTTGTCTTTATTTACATATCCCGTATAAGCCATGTTGAATAGTATGTAATTATAGAGGAAGCTTGGCATTTGTATTGATGAAACTGACAACATAGAGGAAAACACTGTGGAGGTTGTTTCTGATGAGTACCATTTACATGGGATTGATGAGGATCACACAGAAATATTGCTTGATCCTTCCCCTGTGGCTCTGAAAGAAAGGAATATATGCGTGTAAAGGATCCTGGCAGCTAGAAAGGCTATTACAAATTTATTGGAAGTGGGAAAACTATGAAGCTATAATACTTGAAGATCATGATTTTGTTGAAGCAAATGAAATTGAGCATGCACTGTGTCACTTTCATTATAAGTGAATTGAGGAATTTAGAGCTTGAATGTGAAGTGTTGTTGTGGCAGCTGGTGGTAGCAATACAGCTCAGGGAAGTAGAAGTGTTGCAAGACAAGAACACGTTAATAAAATCTGATCTATTTTCAAAAAAAATCTTTCTGAGGCAACGGGATTCTACCATGAATTAAATCTAAAGATCAAAGCTTTCCAGGTTCATAACTATGAACTCTACAGGGTCATTTTGATTTTTTATGAAGCTGCATTTCAGTTTGAGGACAGCCCTGCTATCATTTGGTATTAGAGCAATCAAGGATAGTTTCATCATTTGGTATCAGAGCAATGTAAGGACAGTTTCATCAATTTGGTAATATAAACCAATTCAAATTATAGATTGAGTGCATCCTTCAAGGGGTTTGTTCCATTTTTAATAGGTCAATCATCATTTATAAGTCATGGAATAATTTTATAAGATTTCCCCCTTTCCTATCCCATGTAGTTTTGCATCCACCTCATATTCATAGTCATAATTAGCATCATGAATCATGAAATATTTAACACTTTTCCATTCACTATCATAAGAACAAGGAATAAAATTTATATATAATATGAAATCCACTAGATGAGGGATACTAGAGGTTTTAGATTGGTTACTCATTTTGAAATTATCAAACACTAATAGATAAAGTGAGATAAACACAAGGCCTGCACCTTATAAGTAAGAAAGCATGTAAATATTAAGATTTTAGAAACAAAAAGTCTATTTTTAGGGACATATATGATGGTGAAATCATTAATCAAGTTTTTAAAATAATATAAAAATATAAATATAAACCCTTGGAGAGAGATTGACAAAACCATAATGCAAACCTAGAATTTGACATAGTTTGAGAAAAAATCAAGATCACCATTATATTTTACCCTTTTTATATTTTAATAACTTCATTAAGATCAAAAGTTGAATTAAATTTAGATTATAAAATATAATTACACATTAATCTGAATTTAAAATCCTAAGACTAATTTGGCAAGTGGCATGGTATAAATATTAAAACCCTAAACAAATCAAGATACATATCTTTTTGGGTTCACACATTAACTATTAGTAATTTATATGATATTGGAAATGGGATGGAAGAAGGATTTTCAGTTATTCAAATGTAGAAGAAAATGAATGTGTACATATATGAATAACATCATGTTTGGGTAATAATGTTGAAAAATTAATTATAGAATTATGTTATTATCCTTAGTTTGTTGAGGCCTTATGAGTATGTAATCCACTAAACCTACATGTAATAGATCTATGTCTTCCATCCTTCTATTAGACTATGTGTGTAACTCCATAAATTACTTTCCCTTTCCTTGAAACATTTTACTTGATTGTGAAGAATGGAAACCTATAAGAACATGGGAATTGTAATGGGATAACATGAACCCAATCACCCATATTGATGATCAACCACATACTAGATATCTAATACTTTGAAGATGTAATTCGAACCACATGTAAGTCTTCACCTTAATGTGTATGTAAAATTATGTATCTTTATTATATGAATGAACCTAGAATATATATCTAGACATTTGAATATATTCCCTCTTTACTTAGCTTAGTGTGCTTTATAATTCACTGATGACTTCTCCTAGTGATTTTTTTTTAATGTGGAAATATTATTACAGCTTTACACAATGTTCAATAGTGTATAAATGCTTGAAATATAAGTCCCAAGTGAATAATAAGTCTATGATTAATGTATATTTATATGAGCCCATGCAAATAATTTTTCACACTGCCAACACCCTAGATGATTGGGCTAAACCATATGAGTGATTTTCTCTTGAAAATGAACTTTTTTGTTTGAGGGATAATAATACACCATCAAGACAATTTTGTTGAGAAAATTATTAGTGTGTAACATTAGTGTAGAAATAAATAAATGCATATCAGATGTTATGTAAATATCTAAGTAAGATATTTAAATAGTTTGTCACAGACTCATAGGTTCCTATAAGTGGTTGATAACAAAATGGGAAAACTAGACTCACACCAATCTTGTGGATGTGATAGAATTGTGAATAAGAAGTATATATGTGAGAACAAGTCATGTATGGTGAAAATAAGTCAAAAGTGACATTTTAAAGTGTCTACTACCATATTTTAATGCATAAAATGTTATATAATTCATTAATTTAATCTTTCACCTCAAGCTCTATTTTCCTCAAGTTCTAAAAGTTATATAAATATTAATCGATAGGTAGAAACTTTGTGTTCACCTTGGAAAATAATATACCTCAATGGGAAATATTTTATTAACTCCTTAATTTGTGTTAATTTGTACTTCATTTTGACATGGGGTTATACAACATTTCAAAATCTTAAACATGTTACATAGTTTATCAGTTCAATAGGTAACCTTTAAAAAAATTTAACAAATGGGACATTGAAATAAAAAAACTTTGGTGACTTAAAAAGTTCATGTAGCTTTGAATTGATTAGCCTTTAGGCACCTCTATCACACTGGTGATCAACATGGATCTAGGTATGATATTGCTTTTATTTGCATTTATTTTTTATTTTGATCAATTATTTTCCCTATGGGTGATAGGGGTACCCTATTTTAAATGATTTTCACCTCATTCGCATCCATGGATGTAGATAAAGTTGGATTGAGTGAGTGCAACCATGTCTGTTAAGGAGGTAAGGAAGTTTTTCCCAAAAGTCTTCCATGAGGTAATACTAATGATACTGACTCTCCATTACTTGATTTTGTTTTGGATATGCCTTAATTTTATAAACATTATCATTTATTTGAAAATTTTAATTTGATTGCTACTTTTTTTATCGAGTCCCCCCTAAGATCCTTTCAAAGCAATGGGGTCACAACAATTGGCAAGGCCATGATGTGAAATTATAAGGAGTCTAAAACCTCACCAAGGGCTCTTTTTTGTTTCACTTTTCAAACCTAAAGCATTTAAAATCCATTATTAACCATGGGCCTTAGTTTATTCACAACACTCTAGTTGTCTTTTCTCACTAGACTCAGGTTTTTTAATGCTTAGAATAAGTAGAGCTAAAAATCCCCATTTGGGTTGAATATCCTTACTTTACTTTCCCCTTCTAGGGTTTTATTGTCCAACTCATTAGGTGCTTCATATTCCACAAGTCGACCAAGTTATTTATGGATCATCCCCAAAAGAGGGTGTGTGTTAAAGTGGATTTATCCCAAGATTTGAAAGATTATATTGATATATAAATTGACACTAACCATTTTCCTCATCGTGTTTCTTATATCAATCTCCTTAGTACATGATTTTAGTGCCAATCCTTAGAACATATGATCTGAGAATGTCCTAGGATGGTACATGCACTCCCTAATCCTCAAGAAAAGGGTAGATATGAATCTAAACCACATAATTGAAATAATGATGGATGGACTACAATCACCAACAACAACAAAAATAACTACTACTTTAAAGGTGCTGGGAGGTCACAAGCTTATTATTACAGACCTATTGGGAATAACCATGCCTTGAATTCTACTAACAAAACTATTTTACCTAATAAAGCTTCTCCTCCACTTGTGTGTAATCCATAAGTAGTGGCCTCTCTTGTTGAGACCCCACCCTCAGTGATACCATCACAACCCTCTCCTAGGGTGAGTGTTCTAGTGGAAGAATGAAGTTTGGTCACCTTGAAGTGTAAAACATTGTTTAAGCACTTTCACAACCCTTCTCTATCTCTCGATCAAGTGGATTATATTAAACATAAGTGACAACCATTTAGAATAAATGTTTTATTTACCAACAAACTCATGTTTAATCAGTTCATTGCGCTAGAATATCTCAAAGAGCAGAATGGTATGCACCTCGATAATGCCAATGATTATTTATTCTTTGAATATTTGAGTCCCTTAGAATAAATGTTTGCTTTCCCAAAAAACTCATGTTTAATCAGTTTATTGTGCTAGAATATCTCAAAGAGGAGAATGACTTGCACCTTGATAATGCCAATGATTGTTTATTCTTTGAATATTGAGTCCCTACTAATCTACTTCATAAATATACAATCATAAATAGTTATCAAATATTTAACAATATGAAAAATATTTATTTTTGAGAGGTCAAGATTTATGGCATCTTACTGTAGAATGCAAAATGAATAATCTATCTTGGATCCATATGTCAGGTAATGGGCATGAAGCTAGTTATGGTGGGGCCATAATATTTTTATCTCTAGATATTTCTTAGAATATTATTTCCTAGGGTTTCAAACCCACCCATCAAGTGGTGTGGACCCTTTTTGACTTTAATAATCACATCATTGTGCTAGATAACTTATATGCCTCTAATGATGTTGTGGATTGGGATGCCGTATAGAGGTGGCTGGTCGATTAGCTTTTAGATGCGCATTAGATCCTTTATGGTTATTTTAATATGGTAGAAGTCACCAAGGATAAAAAAATTATTTCCAATGTGGTGTCGCATTGGTGAGCATGAAGCTTAGTTTTAAATGTGCAAAAAAATTAGGGTGTTTGATCCTAATCATCACCAAAAAAAATTTAGACTCCTCCTAGTTCACCTAGTCTAAAATTTGACAGGGAGAAGATAGGGTAATTTAGTATCTTGACCAAGCCTTTTTGGCTAAGAAAGACCAATTCTTTCTTTCCCTAGTCCATGATAGGCTAATATTAGTCATCCCCAATACTTTTCTATCTTATCATCACCCTATTTGATTTAATATTTATTGGGCAACACCTCAAAATAATCCTACCTCCACTTAATTATATCTCAATACTTCTCACCTCAAGCATGAAAGAATAATAGGGCATATTATCTGAATTTGGAACTTGGTTCCTCATCTAGAGGAAGATATTAGATAGATTTAGTGGTAGTCATATGCTCTTGTTCATACTTACATCTTTCTTCATATCTATGGGAAACAATTGACCTATTTTATATGGCATAGAAATTAGAATAATCAAATTTTAATATTCCACTCTAAACTTAAGTGGCACATTATAAAAATAAGATCCAAATTGGGGAGACACCCAAGGACATAGGAGCTCAATTGGGAGATTGTATGCATTGGTTGAAAACTGTAGACAAAGTCCGACTTTTTTTCCCTTCTCCACTCCACTAGAGCTGTAGATAGAAAAAAATCTATCAAGGAAATAAACATTTGGCTTAATAAACTTATTGAAATTCTATAAGCTTTAGTTCACTACTACCATGGTGTTTTCATAGGCCAAGACTCTTCTCCAAAAAGGGAGGTGGCTTTCTAGTAATGCCTCCATGTGGTGCCCAATAAAGTTTCTAATTCTGAAAGAGTAGCCTATTATATGCCCTTATCTCTTACTAAGCTCCATGAGGTTGTTAAGTAGATGGTAGTTTACAAAGCTTTAGGAATGGAAGGTTTCCTGTGTCAGTTCTACCAAAACCTTTGGGATGTTGTTGGTCTTTATCTTCACCATGTTTATTATGAAGCTATTCTAACCAATTCTTTGGGATCCCTTATAAACTAAGGTAGCATCAAGTTTTTTCCCAAGGTTGGTGATCCTTAAATTATCACAAACTAAAGGCAGACTAATTTTCTCAATGTCTCCTATAAGATTGTTGATAAGGCTGTAGTCCTCATAGTTAAGTACATTCTCCCTGTAATTATTAGGAGTGTGCAAACTAGTTTCATTCATAATAAATTCATTCTAGACATTATCAATACCATTTGTGAAGGTATGGAATGGGCTACACATTCAAATAAAAAGGCTTTATTTTTCAATATCAATTTTGGGAAAGCTTATGATCATATTGAGGGATCCTTCATTCTAGCCATGGTGTAGGCCCTTGGTTATGGTCCAAAATTTATTCATACTATTATCATGCTCTTTAAGGATGTTAGGTATTATATCACTATTAAGAACACCCAATCTTATTTATTTGAACCTAATTATTCTATCCAACAAGAATGCCATTTATCCCCTTATTTAAATGTGCTAGAAGTAGAAGGATTTAGCTACCCCCTAGTTAATTACACTACCAAGGGTTTGTTGAAATGCATATCCCTCCCTCAGTCTAATAGATATCTTTAAAATGGCCACTTGGTGGATGATTCACTTCTCACTCTTCAAGAGGAAGACGAGTCTATTAGGAATTCCATGAAATGTCTACATATTTTTTGTTTGGATTTAGGCTCATCTATTGAATGGAGGAAGACATAATTGTACCATCAGTCTCTAGGCCATAAACCTCTTTGACTGGAGCAATATCAATTTTATTGACTTATTCTAGGTGTGAAGTTTAATTATTTTGCCATCTCTTTTGCTTTTCAGGCCTCTCCCTCTGAGCTATGGTCTTATGTGGTATTGAGAGTTGAAAATAAAAACTAGATCACCAAGCCTCTATAACTTGCTGGTAAATTTCAAAGTTATTCTAAAAGTCTTGGAAGGTACTCATGTTTATTATTCCTATTATTGGGCCCCTTGTAATACCATTTATATAAAATTAGAAAAAAAATTAAGAGATTTACTATGGGCTAACTTCGATGGTCTTAAGGGTTTTCATAGAGTTGTTTGGAACATATGCTACCAACCCAAGGATGTTGGGGGACTGGGATCCTATATATTAAAATTCAAGGCCTTGCCCTAGGTGTCAAATGTATTATGAGAGGTATTACTAGAGATGAACCTTGAAAGATTCTTCTATATTATTGTATCTCTCAAAGACTCGAATGTTGTATAAAGTCTTGCCAAGGCATGGGCTTCACTCTATGCTCAGAACCCTAGTTCTTATTATAATCAGAGGTACCTTTATGATTCAAATCCTATGAAAAGATTGGGAAAAGATTAAGCCTCATGTTAAATAGATAGATGAGGGTTTTAGGAATGGCTTCTCCATTAACTCCTAGTCTCTCTAGTGGTCATCTTATTAAAATATTCATAATGTTCCCTATGCCTTAGCCTATTGGGTTAAATGGTCAAGTATTTTCATGAAAGGTTTGAAGGTTATTAGTGATCTCTTTTAAAAAGATAACAGGGCCTGGGTCACTTGGAAATAAAATAAGAATAAATTTTATTTTAATAATTTAGATGCAGAGGTTAATGCATAAATTTAAACATCCATTACTGATAGTATTTTCACAAAATGGGGGGTCAACTCTCTTCTTTATTGGTGGAAATATTAACACTAGCCTATGTCCACCCCCTTCACCTGGTATTCTCCTCAGCTAGGGTATAATTTACTATCCCCTTAATATATTCCAGATGAAATTCTCAACCTTAGATGAAATATCCGTTCCAGACATGGGGTTTGGGGGCTAAGCTTTTGCATTATGTGGTTTGCTATTATTGAGCCCAAAAAAGCTCATTTCTTATGGTTTCTCTTAAATTAAGGCCTACCTATAAATGATTGGCTCAAGTATCTAGGTGTGTCCAACCCTACTTGTCCAACTTATTAGTAATAAAAAATTGGTAAGCATCTTTTTTTATTTTGCACTCATGCACAATTTGCATGGCACTAGATTGATTCCATTTTTTAGCCCTTTTGACCTAAATTTTTTATGTGGAAGATGGCTCTCTTAGGGAACTTGACTTTATTTTTTGAAAAATACAACAAATTTTGGTAGATCATTCATGTTAATATTTTATTTCAAATATTGAAAGCTATAAATTATGCTTGATTTAATCATGAAAAGCTAGAATGTATTTTTTATGTTACTAATTAAATTACTATTTTATATAATGTTATTCTTCAAATTCAAAGTTAACAAACAAAGTCTTCCTAGAACTCAACCACCTCCAATGATTCCTAGACCACTAGGGAAATGCCATGTGCATGGTTAGCCGTGAACTTCCTGAGCCTCCATGACATTCTATGCCTCCCTAAAGATGAGGGTGTGGGCCACATCGATAACATTCTATAACCATACATTGGAGTCAATCTCCTCATTGGTTTTTTCCTCATCGTATTGCCCTAAGTCTCTCCTCAATATCTGGAAGTGATGGCTAGGGATGGGATCCTCCCCCCCAAGGCAAATTTATTTTCATGGCTATAATAATATTGCATGAAAGAAACAAAGATGAGACATTAGAGACTAAGCATAACACTGGTTGGGATCCCTTCACTATGGACGAGGATCCTCTTGCTCTAAGAAGATGGGGTGGTAAGCCTTAGGGCCTATCGTCTCCATCACCTCCCCCAACTCCATGTTTGTTGTGGCTACTTAATTATTCTCTTTATTGTTATCTCTTCCTTTATCTCTACTTTGCTATCTGTCTATTGATACGATGTTTCTTTCTTTCGGCATAGTCATTTTTTTTACCACTTTTTAGACTTTTCTCAAAATGTCTTTGCCTTCAATGTAGTTATGCTCACGGGATGTGACTTTCCCACCCTATTTTTTATATGATCAACTTTTGTACCATATCTTATTTCATTAATATATAGACTCTCTTCAATCAAAAAAAAAAAAAAATTTAGCAAACAATGAATTATAATATATAGAATACAAAATTTTTAGACAATAAAACAAAATATAATTTTTATTGAAAAATACACCTTTATTAATAAAATTTAATATAATATATAACTAATTTTTTAAAAAATGGATTAAAAGATCACACCCCAAAACCATTTTTATATTCAATAAAAAAATATAATAAAATATACAAAGATACAAATTTATAAAATATTGAGAATTGATACCCCTTATTATCATTTGTTGTATTTTCAATACCCTTAAAGTCAAGTAGATTATTTTATATATATATATATATATATATATAATTAAAATAAGGTAGTTAGAAAAGGAAACTATTAATTTTATTTATTTATTTCAAAATCAAAAGTGAAGATTCACCTTTCTGTAAATATGATGGTTTTAATTCCTACATCGTGGTATACCGATATATGTTTTGACATGGCATGAAACTAAAAAGTTCCACTTGCAATGCTATAAAACCAAGGGAAGTTTCCACGTAGTAGCGAATTTCTTATGGTCTTGCAGAGTTTACGAGGAGCTTTGTGGTGTTGCAAGCCATTAGATAGATGCGCAAGTTTATCATTATTAATACACAGTTCTGTAATTGCAAAGAGCTAAAAATTGAAAAACATGTCGAGAAACATTATTGCCATCTTATCATTTTAACTTAATTTGAGCCACTTTCCCTCTTCTTAGGTCAAACCAACGAATTATTCCATCTCCAGTAGAAAATGTATCGATTCCTTTAGATTCATTAGTTATTGATAAGTTGGGATGTTTCAAATATGTTTTCGTCTTTTTAATATTTGATTCTAAATTTTGCATTTTTTTTATAATAAAAAAAATAAAAAATAAGAAATATGTCACCCATAAATATTAGATATGATTAAAGAAAGTTTCGATAATTATATGCAGAAAAGTGTATGCAGTAGCTTTCCAATCTTTAAAAAGTCTAAAATTAAATTTGGCTTAATGGTTTGGTTTGCTTTGTATTGATTTTCATTTCCTTATTTTTGTATGTATGATAGTTCAATCTATGAATTAGGTCGTTAAGGAAACTAGATTGGGGTGAACATTCTATTTTGGATGGTTAGTATTTTTTAATTAATCCTATAGCAGTCTTATTTCATAAAGAAAAATAAATAAATCATTGGTATAATATAATATATTTTCTTTATAATAATTGAAAGGTGTAAAACAGAAAATAAATTTTATTGATTAATTATGAAGATAGAAAATATTTTTGACATTACATAATATAATTTAAATAGATTATTGTAGATACATAATATGACCTAGACAAAAGAGTTTGTTCATTAAAAATCCTGGCAAAAAGCTACCAAAAAATAATCATAAAAAAGATTAAAACATTACAAATTAAAAAAAATACCAATATCATTTAATTTTGAATAAATTAATTATATTAAAAATAATGTAAAATTAACATATAATTAACTTAAATAAAAAAAATAAAACATTTTAAAATACCACAATAAACATTTCGTTTCCATAAAGAAACTGTAAAGTTTAATTTCAAATTGATGGACTATATATTACTTCTTTATCCTTATAAAATGAAATAGTCGTTCCATAATAATTATATTAGGGATAGATAATATTGAGGATATTTAATCGAAAGAATTTTATATAAGTTTTAAAATGAAATTTAAAATATAATTAAGATTAGAGTTATTATTACTTTTAGATTTAATATTATTTAAATAATATATGTATTTTTCTAAAATTTCTTTAATTAATATTGTAAAAGGTTTTTTTCAACAACTTTATTTTTAATTATTTTTAAAAAATAATTAATATTAATTATATATTTAAAAAATAATAATTAAATTACATAATATTTAATATGTGTATTTTCCTTTCAATACTTTTTAATTTTATGAGATGTGAATTTTATTTTTATAAAAAAATTATATATATAATTTTATTCATTTGTATGTTTTTTAATATATATATTTATTTATAAATTATTATTAAACAAAGATCAAGTATAATTTGTTTTAATTTTTTTAATTTTTTTTTCATTAATAAAATTATTAAAATATATAATATTTTATTATGTTAATAGATAGAACTATAACAATGAATAAATAGGATAAGATGATTCTTCTTTTTGGAGAATGAAATTAAAAAATTAAATTATATCTTGGTACAAATTAATTTAGGTATTAAATTAAATTTAAATTATTTTTTATTTATTAATATTAAATTTATTAATAATATAATAAAAATATTGATTGATACAAAACTTTTAATTATAAAAATTATGTTGACGAATTTAAATCAATGCTATTTATTAGTAGTTGGGTATTAGTGAGAGTGATTAACATAGTACATTTTAGATAGATTTATTACAATTTTGTAATATATATTTTTATTAATTTTTATATAATTTATGTATAAAAAATCTCCATTTTATTATATGAATATTTTAATAAATTATGACTTTAAAAAAGAATTTAATGACTATGTTTTTAGGAGGAAGGGAGTGCTATTCTTTACTATAAAACATAGCACAAAATAACTTTTAACATATTAATTATTAGAATAAAGAGATGTGAGTTCTCAAAACTTTAAATTTTTACAAAATTATATTAATCAATATTAATATATATAAATAATATTAAAAAAATGAAACATATACATTAAAAAATATTTAAGTAAGTTAATTTATAATTTCATTTATATTTTTTAATGATCTTACAATGAAATAGTAAAAATAATTTTATTAGAGATGATAGTAAACTTATTTTCACCATACACAACTTATATTCACATATGCCTATGATTTACATATTTAATATATCTAAAATAATAAACTAAAACTATTTTATTATATTTAATATAAATTATAAAAACCATATTAATCTTACTTTTTATGATTAAAATAGCTCAAATAATATAAAAATTAAATTGAAATAAAAAAATACCAACTCTTTCACTCATACTCTATCTCATACTCATTATAATACCCCTTAAAAGAATCCCTATGCTAATCTTTCCATTGCGGATGTGCACGAGGAATAAATCTCCCACCTTCACAATATGATTTGAGTTTACATATATATCTCTTATTTTAGTATTAAAGATATTTAAACTAGTAAACTAAAACTATTTTACTATATTTAATATGAATTGTAAATATATTATTTCTTTATTTTTATATTTATCAGTAAAATATCTTTAATAATATAAAAAATAAATTATAATAAAAATAATACGAATATAAAATAATACGAACAATTTTATTTATATTGAACTCTGAAAATATTATTACTCTACTTTCATATTTTTATGATTAAAATATTCTCAATAATATAAAAAATGAATAAAAATAAAAATAAAAATAATACCATCCATTTCATTCATATCAAATGCTAAAAATATTATTACTCTATTGTCATTTTTCTATCATTAAAATGTCTTCAATAATATAAAAATAATACAAATCATTTTACTGATATAAAATTATAAAAAATATTATTACTCTACACTTATTTTTTTACACTGTTAAAATATCTTCAATAATATAAAAAATAAACAAAAATAAAAGTAATATTAACCATATAAAAATAAAAATAATACTAACCATTTCACTCATTTTCTATGTCATACTCATTGAGTACCGCTTCAAAAAATCCCTATGCTAATGGCCAAGAGGAACTAATCTCCATTTCAAGACCCTAAACAAAAATGGACATAACCTTAACCCGAGGAACCGTGGGGCCTTTTGGATAGGAGGAGCCGATGATGTCCTTGACGGATTTATAAGTAACAATTCCATCTTTATCAAACGATTCACCGTCAAGCGCTCTAAATTCCAACATCCGTTGTCCGTTAGCAGAGCAGATACTCAGAGTGGGCTGCTTCCCCTACACATGGCTTCCAATACTGTCGAGATCTCGACCAAAAAACGAAGTGTTGATGGCAATAAAGGGGAAGCTCAAAAGGCAAAGCGACAGAAAACCGGAAACAATGGAAGAAACGCTGTGTCAGATGAAGATAGAGAAAAGTTGGAACAAAATTTAGGGTTGCCAAATCTTTTGGCGTTATTTGTTTTCGTGGAAGAAAGAAATGATACCGCTAAAATCCACGAAGAAGGATAATTCTTGCAATGTCTTCCAATTGAGATCATACAAAATCTCTTATCCAGTCTTCCGCTTCATAAAGTTTTCCAAATACTGAGTATCTCTGATCTGCGCAATGATATCTGGGCTTCTCCACAATTTCATAACATGTGGGACGAGCGCAACATGGAGAAATGCCTTGTTATAAACCACTGTGAAGCTGAAGCTGTTTCCGTTTCACTTTTTAACACCACCTGCCCTAATTGGCTGCAGCTGGAGAATATATTGCATGACTGGATAAGTTACATTTCAGGGAGTTTAAAAGCTGCTGCCGGAGGACTTCTTGTTTTTCTCAGTAAGAAAGATGGAATGCTTCACATTGTAAATCCCTTGACGCTAAAATTTCATCATATTCCAGATGCAACTGTGAACAAAAAATATGGGCTGTCATATTACATGAAGAAGCACAATGAAGAAATCGGTTTTGAGCTGATGGTCGATTCAACAACCCAGTCATGTCAGGTTATCGTATTTGGAAATTTCACTAGAAGAAAACTTCATTTTTTGATATATAGATTGCCTGAAAAGTCATGGCAGCTTAAAAAACCTGACAACAGTATATGCCTCAGGAAGTATCCACAAAGGGTTATGTGCAACCAAACAATCTATTTCTTTTTCAATAATGGTTTGTCTTGGGCTACTTACAATTTAAGGGGAGAGAACCAGCTTAGAATTGTAACTGATTCATTCCGAGCTTGGAATCAGAATATGCTGAATTATGAAATTGTTGTGTATAAGGACAGAATTATGAGGTTTGAATTAGTGAGTTTGGATACATATGCCATTCTGGAGTTGGATTTCAGTATACCCCTCTTCCCAGCATGGAGGTGTGTTTTGCAGGGAAATAATAGGAGACGGCATCCAAATATGTTTAAAGAGCCTTTTCAGTTTTCAGAGAAATTTGTAGTTAATTGTGGTGGCAGCGATGGCGATTGCATTTTCATAGCATTTCCCTCCACTGCCAAGATAATATCAATAGATGTGGATGCGGCCAAGGTAGAAATGTGGACATTCCTTTCCAAGTATAATGGCATCAATGAAAACTCAAAAGTTTTCTCTATGCCTTTGAAATTTTGTCCAACCTCATCAGGGTTTTAGTGGCTTGAGTTTCATTGCGAAAGTGAGGACCTCTTCAAGGATGATTATTTTTGTATGGACATTTAGTTTATATTTTATAATGTTTTTTCGGATGTCATTTATATATTATTAATTTAAATATTGTCATGCAGGTAGCATATATTACACCATTTCACTTTTGCTGTCTAAATTAAAATGTATATCGTTTTTTCGTAGTATTTTACAATTAGAATGAAATGTATATCTGGAAGGTAGGCTATTTTACTGTAAGAATGAAGACCAGGTTTATAAAGGTGGAAACGTTGTACAAATTTATATTTTTAATAAGTTTATTTTTCAATTTTGTATATTATTTATAATAATATTTTTATTTTTATTTTAATATTAATGAAATATATTTAATCAATCATTATATTTTCTTAGAATTAATTTATAATATGTATTATTTGCATGATATTTAATCAATTTTTTTAAAAAAATGAAATTTTTATTAAAGTATATGATCTTATAGATATTAATTTCATGTATTTAATTATTATATTCAATATTAGTAATCATTTTATTTGTAATTTTGTTTAACTTTTTAATATTAATATTGTATAAATTTATGATATGAAAAATAATATAACTATTTTAGATATTTTTAGTACATTTTAATAAAATAGAAAGATATAATTAGAATATTTTTAAAGCTTATTTTTTGTAGTTAATTAATTTTTATCAAAAATTAAAAAAAAAATTATATTTGTTAATCGATAATTTTATAAAAATATATGTATTATATTTTCTAATGAAATGTACATCAAATAATTTTGTGTTATTATATTTACTATATTTTCTAACAAAATATAAATTAAAAAAATTATATTTTAAAAAATATACATGAATTAATAATAAATTAAATATTATTGTTTAAAATTTGTTTAATATATATATGTTTTTTAGTTTTCAATTTGAAAATATTTATTTATAATTAATTTTTATTTCTTTAAATAATCTTTAAAATTTATTTTGAATATCATCTTAATACATCTATACTAAATTACTCATATACTACATTCTATTAAAACTTAACTAAAATTTATCATATATTCAAAATATTTTTAAAAATTCAATTATTTTTTTAATGTAATAAAAACATGTAATGGTGAAATGAACAAAATTTAATATTTAATTAAAACTGCATATTTGAATAAAAATTTAAACGTGCGGTTAGTAAGATCAGAGCCCGAGAAACCCCCAAAAAAAATTTTAAAAAAAAAAAAAAAAAAATAGAAATGTTGATGATAAAGAATCAATGCATTTATATTGAACAAAGCTTATTTTTTTACTTTTTACCTTTTTTACTAGCTAAGAACATATCCACAATATTGATACTACTTGTGTGGCCAGTTTTCCTCACATGCCAATTCAACAGTTGATTGTCCTTTAAAATTGATGAAATTGATTTGAGGCATTGGAAAAGTAATCAAATTTATTATTTTGAGATAATATGAAACTTCATCTTATGATTTAGATGCATATATATTTTATTAGGTCTTTATCTAGGTGTAATAGAGGAATTGGGAAGGTCTTCCATATATTATGGAACTCTGACAAGTATCACAAACTACGATAATTACAGCGTCAACAATAACAAATTAAAGTTTGGAGTTTGATCATCTTAAAATTAATTAATTAAGAAAACAATCATTCAAGTGTTTCAAAGAAGTATAATTTTTTTTTATAAAGTCATAAAAATAATTATAAAGATCGAAATGTTATAAACAATCATATTTATAATAAATTTATTTTTCAATTTTATATATTATTTACAATAGTTATTTTTTTAAATTTTAATATTAATGAGATGCATTTAATTAATTATTATATTTTATTAAATACATTTATAATACGTATTATTTGCATGATATTTTATTAAGTTTAAGAAAAAAATTATAATTTGAATTAAAGTATATGATTTCATAGATTTTAATTTCATATACTTAATTATTATATTTAACATTAGTATTCATTTTATTTGTATGATTTTTTTACTTTTTAATATTAATATTATATAAATTAATGTTACTAATAATTATATAATTGTTTTAGATATTTTAAATATATTTTAATAAAATAAAAAGATATTATTAGAGTATTTTTAGGTTTAATTTTTGTAGTCGTTAATTTTATTATTAAAAAAAATTATATTTACCAATTAACAACTTCATAAGAATATATTTGTTATGCTTTCTAATAAAATGTATATCAAATAATTTTGTGTGATTATATTTTTTAAGGAAATATACATAAAGTAGTTAAATCCTCAAAAATATATATATGAATTAGTAGTAAATTAAATATTACTCTTTAAAATTTGTTTATCATGCATATGTTTCCTAGTTTTTAATTTGAAACTATTTACTTACAATTAATTATTTCTGAAAAAACAATCCTTTTAAATCTGTTGTGGATAATATCTTATTATGTTTATACTAAATTACTCATAGTATATTGAGTTAAAACATATCCAAAATTTATCATATATTCAAGATATTATA